>JAHBCN010000091.1:0-301921 GCA_019359885.1 Listronotus oregonensis
TATGTTTAAAATTTGTCGATATTAACATTATATCTATTTTACTAAAAAAATAATTTTCAAGATGCTGCTCTAATCTGCTCGCCCCCGGGGAAAATTTTTAAAAGGCTAAAACATAATAATTAGCCCCCCCGAAAATTACAGGAAATTTTCCCCCTGTAAAAAATTTTTTTGTTTAAATTCCCAGGCACGTGTATTGACGCTTGATTTACTATTTTTTTTTTCCCCCTAATATAGGTTTTTTTGAAAGAAAAATTTTTTGGGGATTAAAAAAAGGGGGGATTGTAAACAAATAACGTTGTATCAGAGACGATGGAAAAATTTTAAAACCTATGATTGTATGCTGGGTTATGCGTCAGTTTTTTGATAGTTGTTTTAAAAACACTCATTACTTAAATGTCAACAAGGTTTTTTGGGGAAAAGAAAGCGTAATATTTATGGGGGGAAAAAAACCCTTTTGGTTGTTTTAAATGCTTTGTTTTTGCAAAGATATACAAAAATTTAAAAAAGTTTTACATAGTTTCCCCTTTAAAAAAACCCTTTTAAAATTTTTTATGTTAATGTAGTTGTCTTTATACTTTATATTTCAATAAAAAAAAATTTTATTGACATTTATTAAATGTAAATGTCTTGTTTGATTTTTTCCCCCAAAAAAAAAGGGAACCAAATTTTCTTGTACATGTTCGCTTTAAAAATTTAAATTTTTTGAAAAAGTTTTTGTATTTTTTTTTAAAACATCCGAAATAATATCAGTGACAGCCCCCTTTTAATTGGGAAAAAAAGGTTTTAAGAAGAAACTTTTAAATGAAACTACATTTTTTTTTTTTTTTCTAATTCTGTTTTTTTTTTTATGTTTTTTTTTTGGGGGGGGAATTTTAAAAAAAAATTTATGGCTTTTTAGCTAAGCATGGAGAAATATTTTTTAAAAAAAAATTTTAAACCCTTTTTTTAATCAATTTTCATTTTTTTAAAAAAGGAAAAAAAAAAAATTTGTATTGGGGTTTTTTTAATCACGTGAGGCTCAAAAGGGGGGGGGGGTTTTAAAAAAAAATTGAAAATCACACGGAGGGAGGGGGTAGGAAATATCAGTTTTTTTAATTTTGTTCTTTTTATTTTTAAAAAAGTAAAAAAAACTGAAACCCTTTTTATCTCTTTGAACATTTTTATTAGGTCCAAATTTTCCAGAATTATATTAGATTAAGAGTATACTTATGTATCTGTAATTAAAAAAAAAAGTTAAAAATTTTTTTTGGGGGAAAAATTTTTACTAAAAATACACATGATTTCGGGCAGGGGGGGTTAATCAAAAACCCCCCCATCACCAGCAGGGGGGAAAGGGGGTTTAAAAAAAAGTTAAAAAAAATTACGTAATTAATGGACAACCCCATAGGTATTTCTCAAAACGTATTAGAATATACGGGGCCCAAACAAACCCCCCCCGACGGTAATTTATAATAAAGAGAAAAGTTTATTTTTTTGCCCGAGCAGGACACAACTTGTCATAAGGTGTTGTAGACATATCTATATATTTCCTAAGTATAAACTTTTAGTATTTAAAAATTAGAATCATCTTTAAAAAGGATCAAATAATAAAAACTTTATTAAAGTTAGTTTTTAAAAAATTAATAACTTTAATTTGCTACCGGATAAAGAATAACTTTATTCTAGTGAATTAGGTACCTACTAGAACTTTGGAGCATGCTATAAACACATTTTTCAGAAAACAGATTTATCGTTAGCCATAGGTTAACTTATTTAACACAAATAGAAAATAATTTACTTTTTGTCATAGTGTATTTTTCAAAATCATGATCTTAATTTGGTAATTTTTAAAAGAAATATTTTACGACCTGGATTTACTGTGCAGTAAACGTCTACAAATATAATATTTAAAAATCACGATCTAAGCTCTATGTTAAAACAGTTTCTAATGTAAATAAAAGCGTCTATTTTCTTGTTTCGTCTTTAGGATGATACACCTTAGGTTTTAAAGTAATTAACCAGAAATCAAATATACCTCCATACAGGATGACCAGTATGTATGTACCTAAATTTCTATATTGTGGAATTTTAATTACAGGCTTTTCGTAAGTTTTGTTGGTTTTATGGAATATTTGCGCAGCAAAGATAAAATATAAATAACTACAGAATACTATTTGTTTTTTTGCTTGATCGACCAAAAACCTGAAAGGTTCATAAAGCCACCTAGATAAGGCACGTTATGAACATTCGCAATTTAAGATTTTTAATTTTTTTAATTTGTCAAAACTTTTTTAGCAAAATTTAAATAATTTTATTATATTTATTATTGTTTAATATAATTTTTTTTTAAATACATTTTTTATCTTAAAACGATAACTGACATTTTACCGAAACGTTAATACGTTTTTTTTTAATTTAAAAAGATTTTTGAGTTTCCTTTTAGATGATCCGCAAGTCTCTCTTAGGGTTGATTGATTCTTTGTCCACTTGCTGGTGCAAGATATCTATACCCTGATACCCAGAATCGAAGTGGTTTATCTTTGCATGCCTGGCTAGTAAGCCAAAGAACATTGAACTTGTGAAGTGTGTAAAAGTGACGCTTATACGGACCCGAGCTACATTTAGCAGTGAATGGCAGAGGAGCTTTAGTTTGCCTGAGGCGGTAACACCTAATTCTGTCTTTTTAAGAGACTCTTAAAGTCTTAGTTGATTGTTCTGGGTATGTAATTAGTTTTTCTTTTTGTCTTCTTTTTCATCTATCATAAAATTTGGAAATAATGATGAGATGGTACACCTGTTAAATATTTTGGAGGGTAAAATACCCCTACTTACCAGTCGGATCTCCAGGAAGGGAGTGCTCTGGGGGTCACCATAGAAAAGTTTAATCTCTTTTTTACACATAAGGCGAGTGGCTCAATTCTAACATAAACTTTATCCGCCACCACCCCACCTTTTAAACCCACCTATTTTTTTAACCGAAACAAAACATCAGCGAACCACTCTTCTTGAGGTTACAAACTTATTTCGTCCTTTTTGTCCCCCATGACGTATGTGCTTACGTTTGCAACGATCTGGTTTGTGCCGGAAATTCTAACCTTAAATCAGGTAGGCCCGATATTCTTTGGCTTAAACTTAGCTATAGGGTTCTTCCAAATTCATCTGCTATATACTGGCTCCATTTGATAATTCTCACACCGAGTTCTTGACTTTGTTTCGGTAAAAGAAGAAAAATTTTCCAGTTTCCATTGGCTGAGTAGTTGTTCTTGCCGATTTTGTTCTACCAAATTTGACCCTCGAGCAGAGCAGCCAAACCTTTACAATGTAAGTCGCTATTCGTAGTTTTGCTGGCTGATATTACCGTCCACTCTAATATTCAACTTCGTAAGCCTGATTTGGAAGACAAGCGCAGGATAATGCAGATATCTCTTTACAGGACCTTAAACCAATATTGATTGGGGCGCCAAAAATATTGGGTTGTCCAGTGTAATGCCTCCAAAGCACAATCTTATACACTATCAAGAAAAAAAGTCTGACAGGTCATCCTTACATATATGAGCAGCTAAGTTCTGCACAACAAACAGTTTATTTATACTTGTTGCATTTAATTTGGAAAATAAGCTTAACTGGCATAAAAATATTTTATCCATAGCCTTAGCAGTCAAAATTGCTTGAATTCTCTTCGAGCCAGTAGTGCTATTTTTCTCCTTCTAATCTGTATACTCTAAATGTGTATGTATCCTAAGTCAGATCCTCAATGTAATATTGTTCTCATGTCTGGGAAATGGCGTCTTCCACAACTCTTGTTATTCTTGATTCCATTCAAAGAAGAGTTGTTTGAATTCATTAATGCTCCCACGCTTACAGGAAGCTTTTCTTCTTTTTGCAAAATAGCAATAAACAAACGAGTAAAAAGCGAAGTTTTTTGGGTGATTATGTTGATCCTTTTCACTTTTCCGACAGCTCAATCTTAGGGCCAAAAATAACATTATATCGTGGTAAAACATTACGATAAATTTTGTTGAGTTGGGTTTGATAGTTCTTGCATAATAATTTTACAATTCAGTTTAATTTAAAAAGATTGACAATTTGGCAAATGGAGTAGAATCCGAATATTGAACTCAGGGTTTTTTCACGTATACTAGAGACCTTAAGCTTTCAAATGTTTTTTAAATAAAAATATGTTCATTTGGTCATCTTCAGCAATTGTTTATAATATTAAACAATTCTTTTGCATCGATTGATCTGCAACAAATTTCCGATGAAAATTTTCCAAAAATATGGTTTGAAGTACTTAGAAAGGCGCTCTTTTTAATGTATCGAAATCATCAATCGATCGATTGGTTGCTTAAGATACAGGCTACAAAGTTGATCGACTTTACATGAATATATAAATAATATTAAAATTTTTAAAGTTCTGCACATTTTATATGGAATTACTGTCTTACTGTTATTCATATTTTACCAATCGATGATTTCAGAGCAAAAATATGTCATTTAAACACCATTTCTCTCAGCAGTTGCTTATTCTTGAATAATTGCTGTGGGCGCCTAAATGATTTGATTTTAATAAAAAAAAACAGTTTAAAAGCTTAAGATCTCTAGTATATGTAAATAAATCAAATATTTAGGTTCAAAATTCTAAACTCCAAAATTGTCCAATTTTCCAGCGCAGGCATGTTTACTAATTTCTATCTAATGTATAACAACATGAAGTAAGTCTAAAACACATGAATAACTAGAAAAATTTAAAAACCAAAATTTTTTAACAATGCAAAATACAAAAGATGAAATCAGCGAGGCTAGAAAACGTACTCCTGCACGAGAGTAGCTGCATCTGACGTCACTGCTTTGATAGTAATAGCAGCCCGGTTAGAGCAGACGTGCTTATAAGGTTGATTTCTTTAGTTATTTGCTTTGGCAAAATGAGTTTAAATAAGTGGTGTTTTGTTCCGGGATGTCTAAACACATCCAAAAATAATCCGCAAAAAAAATATTTATATCAGTTCCACGAAATATTTCATGGAAAAGAAAATGGTTTACTGCTGTAAGAAGGAACTAAAAGATGTATCACTAAAAACAGTGCTTTTCTGTGAAGACCATTTTCACGTAAGTTAGACTATGTCTTTGTAGGTATTACTAACGTAATGATTTATAACTATATTTTTACAGATTACAGAAGATATGGAAAATTACTATGAATACAAGTTAAGTAATGTTCAAGCTCGAATGAAGCCGGACGTAGTACCGCATATTTTTAGTTGCCAGTCGGATAAAAAAATAAATAATCCTCTCGCCCAAGTAAAGCGAAATAAGATCCCGAAAAGAAAATTTCTGAAATTTTAAATGATTCTGACACATGCTTGCAAATGACTTACCTGATATTGATGAAACTATTAAAATACAAGCGAGTACATCGTCAACATCCGAAAGCACCAAAATGCAACTTTAAGATACAGATTTTTCTTTTTCGTAGCTAATCCAATTCATTACCAGCAAAGCCATCCAGGTATCATTAACAGCAATAATGTAGGCGTAGAAATGTTGGAACATCTCCTATTAACTGCGGTTCCTGTCATTCAGCAGAAGCAAACAAAAACGTGTGTTTCAATAGTGACAGTAGTACATCAGAGGTAGTACACGTTCCTACAAGTACTTCGTACCAGAAAGTTTTAATTTATGAAGCTACTAGTGACAGTGAGAAATTATGATAAACGAAATAAGCAGTATAGGCAAGGCAGAAACATGTTTATGGACATAATACAACAAAAATTACAAATGTAATAACTTATGTCTGTAAACAAAAATCAAAAGTTTCTAGATTTGTTGAATCAAGATGTTCTTTACAAAAATGTTTATTTATTTAACATTATATAAAAATTAAGACAAACGATTCTTTGAGAAGATTGATATTTGAGTATCAAAAGCATATGCTAGTAAAATATTTCAACGTACCTCTATTATTTTAGCTCACTTCATGAAAATTTAATTTTGGGCCAAGCAAATTTTCTATAAAAAAACCTTCCAATAAAATTCAGAATAACTTTTCAAATGTACAATCAATCATAGATTGTCTGAGATTGAAATACAAACCAAGTTCGGTTTAAACAGAAAGGGCTTTAACGTGGTCTCACTACAAAAATGCAAATACATAATTCTGGATTTCTTAAACCCTCAATAATCAATCGTGTCAAAGGGATGGCGGTAAAGACCTTTCCATATTTGAAGATTGTGGATTTCGAACGAACTTCCTGAAAAACAGTGTTGTGATGGCTGATCGAGGCTTTAAAAAATTGAAACTTTTTACAAAAAAATTGTACATTAGTTAGACACCTGGTTGCCAATAAGAAAAATGTCAGGGGATGATGTATACTCATAAGAGAATAGCCAGTGTCCGAATTCATATTGAAGAATCATTAAACGCATTAGGATTTTAAAATTTTAAGTCCACATGCAAAAAAAAAATTTTTGACTTGGTTCAAAATTGACAATGTTATTGTAATAGCATGCGCAAATTAATTTACAAAGACAATTTAATTAAAAAAAGTAGTATTTTATAGTATATTTCAAATTCTCCATTAGTTTTATTAACCTTTAAATTTTTATTATTATAATTATTATTAAGTGACTTAACAAAATAAAATAAATGTAACTACATATTATATTAGATATGTATTATTAATTGCAACTATCATACAACAATGGAAACACATTAGCTTTCCAAAACGAAAGTGCAGAGTCAATAATAGTTTGTGAAATTTTTCATCATACCTAATTTCATAACTTTAACTTGGTTTATAAAAATCGGGATGTGTTCACAAAAACCCTTTGAAATTTGAAGCAGAAGAAATTAAGCTAAATATTTTAGATATTTCTTTTTTTTTCATTTATGTAACATTTAAAACTTTTCCATGTAACAGGGCATTTTACTTCTATCACGGCATTTTTCCGAATACCATCGGGGAGGTTCCATTAACTCCGTAGTTTTTTAAATTATAAAACCACTCTCGTAAATATTGGTCTTTATATGTTTCTTTACTTGTATTAAAACTGATTTTTCCAAACTTCTTCCCTTTTCATTGCTATGCTGTCGAATTTTTTATGACACCGGTGATTTGGTTCACTAAAGAACCGCTGACCGTTTTACAAACAGCCATTTCGTAGAGTTTTAAAGGGCGGGAAATAGACCATATCGAAGTCATACCACAGCATTCTTCGCTTGTTAAACTAAGTTCTTGAGCCTTCGATATCTTCGGTATTTATAGCGGTCTTAAAAAAACTTATAAAAGTATCCGCAGTTTGATCTAAATCATTTTTTTGAAAATTTCCCATCATCAATTGATGTAACGAAAATTTTTTTAATGATTTTTTTTGGTTACTATTGTGTGAACCAATAGGGCAAACATAATTTTTTGTTTTTCTCTTTTTTAGTTCAACCACTTCCCTTTAAAACCGTCGGAATTTGGGGGATCTACGAGGGTTGGTTTTAATTTTTTTCCAATATTTTCCCCGCTTTTATAAATTTTTCCGTAGACCCTACATGAGACAATGCTGGTTTTTTCCAGAGCAAACTAGTTCCGTAGGGGAAGGTTCTTTTGGGTCGACGATGCAACCACATCAAAAGGCTATCGTATGCTTTACAAACCCCCGAACTTTAAAAGCAACCAAGGCATGAAACTTCAGTTATGGCTTCAGCTTCCTCATCGATATTTGCGGGCAGAATATGGCTTTTCCGGACTTTTTGTTCTGACAAATTCTTGGGCCCGTACTATACAGTTTTTCCCTACTCGTTTAACGTGTACATAACCAATAAGAATCGCCGTAGCTTTCCCGGGGAGAACTAAAATTATTACCAAAAATTAGTGCACTTATAACAAATATTATTATACACTTGAGTGCATAGAAACGGGCCCCCTGTATACTTTTGGACTTAAAATACATCAGATAAAAAAAACTGTTTAATAATACTAATTTGAAAACTTCAAAAGTTACTCAGTTTAATGTTTTTTGGGGTTTTTTAAAATGAAACACTTTCGTGCCTTTGACAGGTTAAAAATATGAAAAGACAATGATTTTTCGGTCTAGATTTGGGAAAATGGATGGTACCGCACCATCAGGCGCCGCCTAGAACAAAAGTAGGGGGGGGGGTCAAAGTAATTTTATTAGGGCTGAATTAATTGAATTAAAAGCACAAATAAAAATACCGCAACTTTAATTTCTAAATAATAATCATACCATTTAAATTCCTAGGCACTATTGTAAAATTTAAGGATTTAAACGGAAATTGTTGTATTTTAAGTAATTTTTACCCGGGTCGATGGACCCCCCTTGCCTCCCCTTTCCGGGGCCCTGCGTACCATTGAAAGAACTAACCCCTTCCTGAAAATTACACAACAATTGAACAAGGGATAGTCTAGATATAAATTTAAAATTATCAAAATGGCTATTTTCAACAATCGTACTGAAGTCTTCAAATTATATTTAAAACAGATTTTTTTATCTGATGTAGTTTAAGTCCAAAGTATACAGTGGGCGATTTCTATGCACTCAAGTGTATAAAGTCAAATAAAAATAAACTGAAAGTAAACTAGATGTTATATAGGTAAGCATAAGGTAAAAATCATAACAAGTATTTTAAATAATAAATATATTTTTTCTACTTACTGGCTAAGCTTCACTCCACTTGTTTGGGGGGTTGATTTAGGTTCTTGCACTGATTTAAAAAATCGACACCATAACCACATTACTGTTGTAAATTATGTGAATGGCCTTCTAAAAACCCTTCTTCCATCTTAGTAGCCAGAAAAATAGTAACAGTAGGTTACACAACACACAACGTCCCTTCGTCGCTTCGAAAGAAATGCAGTGGCTAGGGATGTTATTTCGTTTCGCAATTGATCACAGCAGTGACGTCAGGCCAATCGGGAAAAAGGTTTAGTTCATTCAAACGAATAAGGCAACTTTATCGGGGTTTTTTGGGGGGCATAAAGCATTTTCAGAATTTAACGAAATTTTGCATACTTAGTTTTGGGGTTTAACGGGATGATTTTATAAAATATATAAGAACGTTTTTATTTTTTGTAAACATGCCTATTGCAAGAAGCGTAAAAAATTTTTTTGTTATATTCATCGTTCTATGGGGTTTCCAGCAAAAGATGCCTTTCACCTCGTACATCCAACAGGGCTGGTTTTTGACAGATAATGCTTGGTCTAGAAATAACTTGGTAGATAACCTGAGATTATAATAACAACGTTTGTTTGTTTTTCACAAATTTGTTCCCATTTTAAAATATGCACTTGTATGACTTTTTTGATCCCTTTTTTATGTGTTTTGGAAACAATATTTATTAAAATGTTACCTCCAGCCAGATTAGTCTGTCCTTAAATGAAGATTTTAATCCTCTGAACTTGGGGTAGTTCTCCCGTGTTACGTCCATAAACATCCCCAGCCAAAAGTTATATACAACATGGTGCCCAGTCATTTGTAAGCTTAGACGACATATTCTGAGTAAAGTAAATAACATTTTAAAAATATTTACTGATAAATTTTGTGATCGCCCAAGAAAATGGCATATATGAAAAAAAAGTTTTTACAGAAAAACACTTCAAGATTTTTTTTTTTGGCTACACCCTTTTATTTTGGCAAATGTATATGTTTTTTCTAACATTTTGCTTTAATCCATTGTAAAATTGTTAGTTTTTTCTAGTTTCGGATCTAATTTTTTATTTTACTTATCGCGCAGTTAGAATAAAAATATTGTTTTCTTAAAAGCGAACTTTATACCCCTTTTATTGAATCGTTGTTATATTACCACCATTAATTTGATGTTATAAAGTAATGTGGGAACATGGTTATATTTAGACCTGAGCTTGGTTAAAAAAAGGGTACGAGAAATGTGAAATACGACAATCGGGGAAAAAAAGCAATAAAACCTTATAAGTACAATAGTTATTTGTGCGCCCAAAGTTTAGTCCAATAATGAAGGAGTTAAAAAAAATTTGTAGTTTTTGTGGCGCAATTTTTAGGTCTTCGGAATGCTTTGAGCAAAAAGTTTATCAACATTAACAGGTGAGAAAGAGCTGCAAACCCCCCAAGGTCGGAAAAATGGGTTTCCTAAATCTGGGGCAAAAAAGAAATTGAGAATTTTATGGACAAAAAGGATCACTTTGTAATTCAAAATGGTCCTTATATTTTTTTTTGAAAAACGATGTTTTTGTGATAACGGACCCAAAAGTCCTCTCATTTCAGCTGCCGTCTTTCCGTTAGAATACCGGGTATCTTATGGATTCACTTATAAGCGGACGGACGAATTGTCCATTACTCGTGTACTTATATTTATTTTTTAATCATTCAAAGTATATTGGAATGAAAAAACCCGTACCATCATTGCATATAATGAGTTTGTGTCCATTCTGGGTTTTCCTAGAATACTGAAAAAGCGGTCAAAGTATTTTTCACAATTTATTGATGTTTTTTAAAAAAAAAGGTTTGGTTAAAAAATTTCTTTTATAATGAGACTGCAGGGGTTCAATGATCCCGAAAATTTCCTTCGCCATCTTCCTTGCGTTTTGATAAAAAATTGTTTGGCCCATCTGCATTTTTAGCCGTTTTTGCCACATGTATCCAGTGTGAAATGTTATGATTTTTCGACGGCCGTTTTGAAATTTTGGTGCTGCGAACAAATGGTAAGGACTATTTTTGTAGATTTCAAGGTGATCTTTTTTCCGTCTAACAAAAATTCTCTCATTCGCATTTTTTTTTACAGATAGTCGCGGAAAACTCATTTTGATTTTTAAAAATTTTTTTGGTCCCTACGTCGAAATCGTGATAAATTTCTCGCTCGAAAATATTCGCGAACCCCCCGAATTGCGCAACAATTCAAAACTGTACCCGATTTTTTTTTAGCTGGTACTTCAGTTCTTCAGTTACTTTACTATTGGGAAAAGCATTATCTTGTAACCAGCAGATTTCACTTTTTTTTCGTTCCAAAAGATGTGAATTATAAAAATAGTGGTAACGCGTTTTACAAATTCCATTTAAAAAATTGATATGATTTTTTTAATTCAAGTTTAAAATATAAAAACTTTTAAAAATCATTGATTAAAAAAAATTTTCTTTTTATCAAAGGTGAAAAATTTTGGTTTGAATATTATGAAAAAAAGAATTTGGGAACCATCAATAGCTTATATGTCACTTTAATGTCAAAATTAGGGAAAAAAAATTTGAGTAATAAAAGTTGTGAGCTATGCAATAAAGAATTTTAGACTGTGTTTATATTTTTTTTTCAAAACCTGGATTTTGAAAAGTATCTCAAGATAACAAACAGCAACTTTCTAATGTAAATGACCTAAATTTTTGAAAAAAAAATACCTGGGGACCCGCCAAAAAAAATAATATTTTTAAAATGTTTTTTTTAAAAAACCCCAAAAGTTAGTAGATATATTAACTTTCCGACAAATCTTTCACCATTTGCGAGAATATAAAAATAAAAATACATTTAAAATTTAGCAGTATTTAAAATTAAAATTATTTTACCTTTATTTACAAATTTTAGATATACTATATCTAGAATATTATTTCAAGAAGCGTATTTAGAATTTTTATGGCATACGGGGCAAAAATAATTACAAATTGTACATATATATTATTTTCAAAATCTTGAGTGTCATTTTTAGATTTATTTTTGGCAAAAAAAAACCAATATTTAAATAAATTATTCATCACAACATATTATCTTCTATTTCTTAGGTTAGTTTTCTTTTCGGGATAATATACTGTGTCATCAGGTACCGCTTTTTATATAATATCTTTCTTTCTATCTTCCGGTTAACACGAAACAACTGAATTTTTTTTCAAGAATATACATGTGATATACATATAATGTTTTGGGATATTTATTTAAAGTTTCCCGTGAAATTCCCAAACAAGAATCTGTAGTAGACCTGATTATCAAAAAAACCATTTAAAATTTTTAAAAAAAAAACATAATTATGACCACAACAGACCCACACAAACTTTGCTCCCAGGTGATTACGAAAGGCGTATAAACAGGGGCCCATGGTTTGTTAATGCTGCTATGAAAATCCAAACTTTAAGATTAATTTTTTGGAGCGATAAGACTAATTTTAGTAATAGAGGCATGTTTATTAGAAAGAACAAATATTATTGAGCAGGAAAATTTCCTGCGCCACCATCCTTCCAATCCACAAAGCCGTTTTATAAAGGATCTTAACAGGCGAAAGATATTTAATTTACTAAGAAGTTTTGGGAGGATTTTTAGATGTTAATAAAAGCCGATATTAGCATAATGTATTTTATTAATGTTACTTGTTATGTCTTGTTATTAAAAAAACTAAAACCCAGATGTTTATTATTTACCCAAGTAATTGGGAAGATTTGACAAATAATATCCCATTATGGCGGACTTTATTTAAAATTTTTGGTTTTTTATAGCGTATTAGATAATTTGTAAAAAGAATGCGATTTTAAGAATTCGATGGCTGCGTTACGGAAAAATACTTTTAAAAATTAAAAAAAATTTTATATTACTTTAGAAAAAAATGGTTAAAACCCAAGGTGTAAAAAATTACATTATCATCGAATGAACGCAACAAATATAGGGTGTTGCATTTCAAAAAGTATATTTTTGTGAATTACTTGTAAATCTGATGTTCATTTGTTTTTTTATTATCGCATTTTGATCAGCGTAAAATGTACACAACTTTGCTAATTAAACCTAACTTGTATTTTATAATAAAAAAGTTAAGCAATAGTGCTGACTTAATTTTGAACACGGTGTATATTTGGAATAAATTATTGTAATATGGTTACATAAAATCATTTAAACAACAAATATTGTTCCTAATTTATTTTAAAAAATTCTGAATATTAACAGCGGAAGTGTTTGTTTTTAAAAATTATTAAGTAGTCATTAATTCTAAAATACAAATACCTCCTTCAGAAAAAATATTTTTTTAACATACTTTTTGTAGCAACCATTTTATTTATAAAAAATGAAATAAAGTAAATTTTAAAAATTTAAGTATATTTAAGTGAATCAGAAGTTCTTTTTTTTTACTACGCTGATGTTAATAGCCATTAAGTAAGTTTCCCCCATAGACGTGTGCATGAATATATTTCCTTCTGATGGCCACCCGCTTCACGTCATTTACAGGACTTATTCCGGTGCATTATTTCCAAAAATTATGATTCCACCTTTATACGTGACCAACCTAAGAGCAGGGTTAGTGGAAGTATTTAATCATCCATTGTTTAACTTAATGGGTAGTTTTGTTTTCGGTTGGGATTTTAAATAACTTTGGTTCGGGAGGGTTAAGTTGGGTGTTAAACTCTGTCGTTTTTGGTAGTTGATTATCATACAGATACGTACAGAAAATTACCTGCTTTTCATCAAAACAATGGGTTATTTATTATATGGTTATCTACGATGATTTGTTATGCTTGGGGTGAACAGTTTGAAGAAATAATATAATATATGAGTTGGTATATTAATCATTCATCTAACATAGAAGCAATCACCTCAAACGTCTGAAATATATACAGGGTCTTCATTACATGTTTGTAAACCACGTGACCAAAATGTTGGGTTACCTATTCAAAGGTTGCACAAAATTTAATAAAATATCCTAGAAATATTCATTGGCGGCGTGCATTTTAAAATATTTAAATGCCACAATCATTTTGTTTAGTTAAAATTTACCATTTATAATTTTTTCAAGTAATAGTAATTTGAACCAAGTTACAACAGCCTTTTGAATAATTTTGTATGCATTTAGTTTTGAGTCTCTTGTTTGTCAATAATTTAATTTGCTAGATTTAGGTACGAAAATTTTAGTCAGGAACGAGGATTTTTTGTGCAGTAAGATGGATTTGAATGCGGTTTTTTGCATTCGATTCGTATTAAGGCCTACAAACTTTGTGAACCAATTTAATTATTAGAAAATAAAAACCTGCATTTCTGCGTCAAAAAGTCATTTTTAAATTGCATTTAAGGTTTGCAATATAAAAAATGTATGACTAGGTAAATAATGATGGAAATGAGAATTTGTTACTAGGGAGTTTTCAAGGTCGCTGACATGCTGGCTATGAGATTGGCAAGGGCCTACGGAGTACCTGGTTCGCGCTAAGGATAGTGTAAACGTGGTCTAGTGGAGTTTTACGACAGTTAGATCGACTGTGCAGGATTTGTTGTAAAACTTCAGAAGACAACGTTTACACCATCCTTAGCGCGCACCAGATACTTTGCAGGCCCTTGTCAATATGCGTGTTCAACGATCTTGAAAACCTTCGAGTAACAAAGTCGAGCCCATTTTCATCATTATTTACCTAGTTATAATTCTTTGCATTTTTCGAATGCAAAAATGCAGTTATTTATTTTCCATTAATTAAACAAAATACAAAGTTTCTATATGTTCATACAAATTGAATGCAAGAAACCGCATTCGAATCCATTTTACTGCACAAAAAATCCCTCGTTAGGCCTATTTTGGTGCCATGTTCCCTTGACTATGTTGGGTTTAGCGAAGATCCGTTAATAATTTTTATTATACCTCTGGATTTTCGTTAATTTAAACTTAATAAAAAAATTCAAGTCACATTAATCATAGTTACACATAGTTTATTATACTTAAATAAACTGCTTGACTTAAAATGATGGACATGACTTAGATTTATTTTTACATTATTAATAAATTACACTACCTTAGTGTTTTTACACGCAAATATTACATAATAAAAGAAATTAGGTTAATTATTACATGCTAAAGAAATTAAGATAAAACAATGTACTAACAATTCAATTATTTTAACCGGTCAAATGAAACCACTCTTCATCAGAGAAGAAAGTACGGTACAAAACATCATTCATTGTTAAGAATCTCATTAAACCATTGACAAAACTGCACCCTCTTCGAAAATCTGGTGAAAGGAATACAATACTGTGACCTTATATGGATGCATTTCCAATTTTGGTTAGTGCTTTATGGCAAGTACCAACAAACATTTAAAAAAAAAATGTATGGCACTGTAAACATAAATTTTAATTTTTATTTAAAATAGTATCCTTACCGGTCTGAGTGGACAACTTCTCCACTGATTTGTTAGGAATGTGCTCCATTCGGGCACGTATATCAAGAACAGGTTCCCTAAGCACGGTAGGCCTTCCAGTGGACTTGCCCTTACAAATGCAATTCTTGTTTTCAAAGCGATTGATTAGCACATGTCTGTGATGGACAAATGTTTCGTACTCAACAAGATTGTCAGGAAACCTTTCTTTAAACTATCCATGCAACTTTGGAGAGAATATGACCAAGTTCCATCCTCATTACGAGTTGCACTTCTAAAATGTGCCATTATTATAAAGGCATCTTGTTCCGCAATCCACATTTTAAACATTTTCTAAAAGTAAACAAAACGGTTTTATTTACGTAACCTCAATAACAAAAACACATGTAACTTACCTTTAAAACTCGAAATATGCAAAGTAGTTCTGAAAAGAACTGTTTGAAGCTTGTAGTTCTGAAAAGAACTGTTTTAAGCTTGTAGTTCTGAAAAGAACTGTTTTAAGCTTGTAAGGTTCGTTTTCGTACATAATTTGATCAAAAACATCTAAAACTTTTCCAAAAAGAAACTATCTAAAAACCAATTACCGCTAACGCCAACAATGGTCTGTCAGTAGTGTCAATCAAGTCTACTGTCAAAAAGAGCTTGCTGTGTTGCCAATACTAATATTTTGCCTCATAAAAGGTTTGTTCTTTTGACCACTAACCTGCACTGATTCTGATTTTTTTGGAATTTTACCATTTTAGGAGGTTATTATAATAAGTAATTTTGATTTACACATCTTTTGCTTTGTTCAGAGCTTAGAAGCTGGTAAACTGTTAAAGAAAAAAATAAATGTAGGCAAAAACTTTATGAACTTTTTTCCATCTTGGCAACATTGTTAATAGGAAAGAAACCAAGCAGTGGAGCCACTTTTACAAACCAAAATCGCGTGGTCACGTGGTTTACAAACATTAATGAAGGCACTGTACACAGTATATATAGAGTGTGTTTTAATTGAATGATTTATGAAAAATTTGTTTTCGGCATTGGGTTTTGTTTTATCCCGAACCAAAATTGGACTAATTTGTGTGTCCTATTTTAGAAATGGCAATGGGTGGGTTAAAATTCCACATTTTGTTACTAAACAGTCACATAGTTTTTAGAGTAAATCTCTAAAGGGTGCCATGATTCAGTTTCTTGTGTTGCCAGAGAACCTTTATAATTTCGTAATAGCCTTATGGCCTTGTATCACATTTAATTATTAAATCTTTTTACTATGGATATATTGATAACACTCAGATGCAAAGATAATTGATTGCCGACAAGCTAGGTTATTAAATATTATTGTGAAAAAATGCAGATATTTTATTTTTATCTTAAACTGTTTACTAGCTGTGACTGTTTAAAATAGAAAAAGGGTTTTAACTGTTTTTAGCTTGTTTAGCAGGAGTAACTAAAAGTTAACAGTATTTCTAAAAATAAAGCACTATTTCTACAAAAAAAAGCACATCGGTTTAGATATACAGGGGGAAGTTAAATTTCATATTTGATAAAGTTTTAACTTCCTTACCTCTAGTTAACCTCACTTTGTCAAATGGCAACCCCCATAGTGTGACACATTGCAAATGCTAATGCAATTTGCTATTCAACCGCAACAAGAAACTCGAAATCGGTAGCAGCTAGTTAGAAGAAACCGCAAAATGTGTGTTAATGATAAAGAGCTTATGAAACTTGGATTATTTATTTTATCAAATGCTTAAAATGTGCAGCGTCATTGGAGAGAGAATATTATTGCCTATTTTGAAATTCCTCGCGAACTTTGGCGTAAATTTGTCTGGTAATACTTCTGCGTTCCAGGGAAGTTCCATCTTTAAGTCCTTGAGTATTTGCAGGTGGAGATCTATACATTTTAGTTTTTATGTAACCCCAAAGAAAAAAATTAAGGAAGTTAATTCTAGGGTTCGTGCGGGCGATTCCATTGCATCTCGTCTGCCAATCCATTTGCCTGGAAACTGTTCAATAAGTCACACCCGAACTGCTAAAGCATAGTGAAAATGCAAATTATCTTCACTAAGTTTCATATAATCATTTTTATTCACTTAATTTTTTTAAGATTGGACGATAGGAGAGTATATCGCGTTTTCCAAAAGATTTAGCTGTAGTTGGCCAGTTAATTTTTCAAGCAAGAATGGCCCAATACTTTTGTTTCTGTAAAAACCTGCTTAAAAACTTATCCATTCTGTATGATCTTTCTGAAATAAATTCTGATTTTTATTTTCCCAGTATTTTTAGTTGTGTCTGTTAACTGATCCATTTAAGAAAAAAGTTGATTTGTCCGTAAAGCAGATAGTTTTGAACAAATGAGGGTCTTCGTCAATTCGCTGGCACATTGATTCGCAAAATTGTATACCTCTATCGTAATCGTCTTTACTAAGTTTATGTAAAATTTGAATTTTGAATAGAAAAAACTTATTCTTGTTCGAAACTCTGTGCACGGTACTGGTAAAAATTGGTCAGCTTAGAGATTTTCGAAATAGACAACATTGGATCTATTGCGAACTCTTCTAGTACCTCAATGTGACAGGCTTCGTCTACAACCTTTTCTATTGTAATTTTTTTTTGTTTTATACTGATCCAGTTTCTTCAAACTTAGTTTTTATTACATACCTTTACTCCCTGTTTTTATTTTAATACCTCTTATTGAGTACTCTGGCGGTTTTACGCGCTCATCGATCTTCAGCCCCATAAAGAAAAATAATTTCCGTTTTCGCGGCCATTGTTTAATGTTTTAATGGTTTTTGGGCTGTTAGGTTGAGTGTTGGTTGACTTGACGTTTCGCAACACGAGCGATTGCTCTTCAGAAGTGCTTCCTGGTTGACTAGCCCAGTAGTTGCATATTGTCAACCAGGAAGCAACTTCTAAAGATGCCAACCGCTCGTGTTGACGAAACGTCAAGTCAACCAGACAAAAACCATTGAAACATAATTTCCGTTCTTTTGGCTAAACTATACACCATTCCAAAATTACGATTCTAAATTTGAAACTTATAATGTCAAAATGGTAATCCTAACAATAATAATCAACTGGTTTCTTAACGTCTCAAAAACTTGTGTTAGGGAGCGTTCAAGTATTACGTAACGGAATTTTTGGAGATTTTCGACCCCTTTTCTTCCCCTCATGTAACGCGCCGCAACATTTTTCTGTACCCCCTCTCCCCCTAATAAAATGTTACGTAATCACCAAGTGATCATTTTTACCGTTATTCCGTAAAAACAATGTTACGTGACGCGTAGTTCAAACCTCCCCCACCAAATGCGTTACGTAATACTTGAACGCTCCCTTATTGCCGAGTATTGTTGTATTAGGTATCACTAGAATGAATGCACAGATATTGATCTGCGAGAAATTTCAAAACCAGCTTTATTATTGTCTTGCCAAAAACGGCGCAAATTTTGAGCATTTAATAAAATAAACTATTCGAACTTCATAAACTCTTTATTATTAATACACATTTTTTCTTCTAACTCGCTTCTACGTATACCGATTTCAAGTTTCTTGGTACGGTTCGATAGCGAATTGTATGCCGTTTTCAATGGTGTATCACAATATGGGGATTGCCATTTGACATATCAAAGTGATGTTAGCTGAAGACGAGGAGATGATTCATCAATTATTTAATTAAAATTTTCCCTGTATATCTAAACCGGCGTGTTTTTTGGGGTGCTTTGTTTTGAAATAAAAGCACTGTATAATTTACAGATTTGATTTCAAATTACTTTTTATTTAAATAACTATCCATCTTTGTGGTTTGCCTTGATGGTAGGTAGGTATGTATTGGGTAATGAAGCTAGTGACATGTTGGTAATTCACATATTAGTAATAAACTAGTACATACTTAATATTTTAAATTTTATTGTACAGATAACTATTAAAATATTTTCACCGCAAAAATACAAAATAGTTTACTCCCTTATTTTATTTTGTGCCTTTTAAATAAGGTGTATACCAAAAACACATTTTTTTCCTTTATACACATCTCCAATCAACTAAAACGGTTTTTCCATTCAGTTACGAGGTGTAGACGTGCCAAATGGAAACAAATTTCAGTAAGAAATTCACGCACCAGATTCGTATAACATTACCATATTTTCTAATAAAACTTCCCAGCCAATCAATAAGCTCCCGCTGAATCACAGTAGTGCCCTACTTGTAATAATTTACCGTGGCCCTTTTTGTAGGAAAGCTTCCAAAAAGGATAGGAATATCGAAAGGAAAAGTTCATTGTGGAGCCAGTCTGCCTGCCTAGGTTTGCTTAGTCCGCCCTTTAATAAATCTCTCTAATCAAGTTTACTTGAAGTTTTTAACAGAAAAGAAAGCACTCTTTTATTAAAGGTGCTTCAAATATTGAGTGGTAATAGGCAAGTTTTAACCAATCAAATTAGGTAGTCCAATTAATATTTTTTAGTAAAATATTATGTATATAATTCAAAAAGGCGTTTTTTTGCAATTTTTATCTATATCTTATAAAACGAATATTAAAATTCCCAATTTTAAATGTATTTTTACGTGACTTAAAAGATTGTTTATTTGGTTAACGTCATCGAACATTCTTTTGTTGTCAAATATATTAGTACAATTATTCATCTGTAAAATGATTACTTAGACGACAAATAATACAAAAAGGGTTAACACTAATGGAGATAAAACCCAATAAATAAAAAAGGTTTTAAGGTACCAACCTTAAAATATTAGGACCGTATTCATTAGGGTTGCCAGATATGTGCTTATCTTTTCCTGGACATTTCTGGGGTTACAAATGAAGTTGGAGTTTTAGAGTCGAAAATCAACCAAAAATGTTGGCTGTTGGATGGGCAATAGAAATAGTATATTTCATTACCAGTACAGAAATGACGATTTTTTCGTGCACGCGCGACAAATTCTTAAAAGTCATGCAAGAACGGAAAAATCCATATCTGGACGTGTAATGAACGATATTTTTTATTATACTTAGGTACCTGAAAACAATATAAACAAAAAACATCGCAAAGAATGATTTAAGAAAATTGCCATTATTTATTTTTTTATTTTTATAACAGTAAAACAAATTAACAAAAAAAAATTACAAGCTAATTAAATCTAAGAAAATTAATTTTGGACGAAACCGTTATGATTAATGGTTATATTTATTGTACAATTCGTATTATTGTTGAAGCTCAATCCCTTTTGTATTTCTTTTTGTTGAATAAAGATGTTGAAGCGGAGTGTTCGTGTATGTTTTGGTTCTCTTGATTGATTGTTACATATTTTGTAGTTTCCAAGTTACAAGGCCTAAACAACTTTTGGGATAATTCAATTTTTCTTTGTATGGACTCCTCTATATATCCTTCTGCTACATGGAAGAAAGCCATCCTCCGTGTCTTTTCAAAGTGAGCAAATCACCGCCGCTTTCTACCAACATGGTAGCCGAAGATCGCCTTAGCCCATGTCCGGTATACTCTTCGTGATTTTTTAGTTTTAAGTATTTTGCAACAAGGTTTGGAATACCACTAATAGTATGGCACCCAACATGTTGAGCGTAACATCTTTGGTTTCGGTATGAAATAAATAATCTTCTTCTCTCCATGTTTTTAGGGCGGATATCCGCGTATTTACGGTAAAGCATACAGGGATTGAATTTGCAATTTTCATTGGTAATGGTAAAACTTCTTGACTTGTGAGTTTTTCTATCTCGTAAAAACACGACAAGGAAACGCCCATTATCTTCCACATCGTCTAAACTCAAACGTATTAAATCATCTCTGCGGCATGCGCCGAAGATGCCAAACACTCAAATTACTTTTGCTAGTAGATGTTGTCCATCTGAAGCTTCACATAAAAATTTGGTTACTTGTTCTGATGTAGGAACCTTGGATTTCTTTGGTACATATCCTACAGCTTGTCGTTTTAAAAAAGCGATAGTTTTTGGATATTGGTTGTGAGTATTTTCTTTTATTGCCAATCGACTCCATAAGGTGGATGACTACATAGATTTGGCTTTTTCAGAAAAATAAACTAAGAGAATATCGTCACTCACAATTTTGATTCTTTTCTGAGTCCGCCATTAGGTAAAAATGTGATATTCATGTTCATATCTCAACCTGGATTTCACTGGTAATAAATCTGCACTTACTTCTTTGCCGCTTGTTGTAATATAATATCGGAAATATCCGGATTTTCTTCCAAATCTGAATTCATTTTTTGAAAATGGCATAAATTTCACTGACAGAAAATAAAATATGTCATTAATAAATAAATCGTTGTTATGAACAGTTTCCATGGATGGATTTTTGTACAAGCGCACCGAAAGAGGGATCGGGAAAAAAATCCGTGCGCTGTTCTGAAAATGTCATATTTACTGTATTTTATACACAGTTAAAAATGTAGTATTTTCAGGTAAGTGTATTAAAAAAATATTACAAAATTACTAGTTAGGTATTTTAAAAGAAAAAATACAAATGATTATAAAACACACCTTTATTTTTTGTGAAATCTATTAATTAACAAATTGCATACATACCAACCATTGGCAAGGTGCGAAGTATATGGTGGGGACAGCTGAATCGATTGCAGCGCTCACTGTGGTCAAATTTTTCGATAAATCATGCTTGATTTAAATGTAAACTATTAGTTAAAAATAATAAAAATGGTGAATAATAGTTTTTGTGTGCCTAAATGTAAGAATACTGGCAGAAATAGTTACTGCAAATTTTATACATTTCCAACTGCTAGTTGGAAATTACAAAAAAGGTCAAAATGGATAAATGCAGTTAAAAGAAAAAAGTAAGTAGCCAAATGACGTTCGGGTTTCGAGGTTAGGCGAACTTTCAAAATGTGACGTAACAAGAAGAAAAACTTATCGTTTCTAGCCGTGTACCGTTTGTTTCTGCCTTTTCCTGAAGTTTTTTTAATGATTTGCGAGTTTTAGAAAGAAAAAGATTCTTTTTAATAGACTACCTAAGTAGTGTCTGTGTAGTCTCCTATGATTGTGAATAGAGAAAATGGCTATATAGCCTTCAAGTAAGTAAAGTATATATTAGTGTTAAGTATATTGAAAAAGTCCTACGGCCGAGTGATGATCGCGTTGTTAAATTTAGCAATGCGGACTTAGCAGTTTAGAATGTTTAACAAAACGTCATTGTCATTGTTATTTAATGATTTTAGTAGGCAACCTGTTAAAATCTGATATTTTGTTAAACATTCTAAACCGTTGTTAACTTTTAACAATTTGCTAAGTTGACAACGGTTTAGAATGTTTAAAAAAATGTCAGATTTTTACAGGTTGCCTACTAAAATCATTGAATAACACTGACAATGACGTTTTGTTAAACATTCTAAACTGCTAAGTCCATTGCTAAATTTAACAACGCGATCATCACTCTGCCGCTAGACTCGTAAGTTTGTCAGGTGATTTTTCACTTATCGGACCAATTGCCGATTTTTGCCTAAGGCTAATAAAAAAAACTATTCATCAATAGAAAATAAATTATTAAAAAAAAAAACCTGTTTAATATGCTACATTTTTAAATACATTTTTTTAATTTTTTATACTTTCTTTCTAAGCTTTAAAATTGTTTATTCACCATTAATATTGTACTTCACTTTTACAATGCTGAACAGGTTTATATATATTAATTTACGAAAAATAAAGAAATATTATAAGTAATCTTACACCTCTCCCATGACTTTAAAGCATGATTTAATGCAGCCGTCAGATGTCGTTGTCATCGCGCACGGTGCCAATACCATATACAGTCATAGATAGAAAGTTATAGTTAGGCTCCAAAGTAATAAAAGAGATCTGCACCTCTTTTAAATAAAAATTGACTTAAGGTACATATTCAAACATAAAAACTAAACTTTGTGGTGCCGTAATTTTGTGGAAAAAAACTAGTATTCATGAATTTCGGGACAGTAAGGTGTAATTACTGGACACGGGACCACACGCAAAATTCCGGGACTTTCCCAGAATTCCCGGCCATCCGTTGGTTAACATATTATTATATTTATTAATAATAACTGGACAAATGATATTTCCATTTATTTTATACTTAAATATTTTAGAAACTATTAAATAAGTTGTTTACAAATTTTACTTGGTATCCCTAAAGGTTGAAACAAGTTGCTGCAATAAATTTCAAACTGTAAAAATGTTAAATAATTTCCTTGCATGCAAAAAAAAATTGCAACAGAACAATTTTCAAAAATTAAACTTTAAAAACACTTTAAAAAAATAGCATGGAGAAAATTTAAATAATTGGTTGCATGCGCATTTACGAAGCTATTTTGTAGTGAAACAAAATTCAAGATATTTTATTAGAAATAAAACCTTTTAGTCACAAAATATAAATCTAGGTAGGTATCCAAAAACCAATATCGCATTGTATTATCATGAAGCATAAACTTTTATTCGTCACCATTTCTTTCCTGTTCGACGTTTCCCCTTTATTTCCTAACAATAAAAGAAACGCAATGTTTGCAACGTATTTTATTGCTATAGATGAACGTCTCCCGCTAACCCAATTTCAGAAATTTAATATAAATCTTTTATGTCGTGATTTACAGCTATTTCACACTCTAATGCTGTTTATCAGTTTGACAACATAGTAAAAAAGTTCGGCGACCCCACAACCCCGTATAGCGAAACTCAACCAATAAAAAAGGCGCGTTGCTGGTCATAAAAAATCCCTAAATACCAGGCTAAAACAGTTACGAATGCGAGTTTATAAATTAGTTTTTAAAAAATAAATTAAAAAGTTGTCAAATAAAAAAATATGATGTAAAAAAAAACGTGACTAATAAAAGCTAGTCTACCTAGTTGTAAACAATACTGGGTAGCCTCGTGGTTAACTACGTAGAAATAAGACGAATCACTAGTTAAACCATGCCTTATCTGTAAAAAAACAAGAGTTGTTGATGTACAAGGTGGCAGGAAAAAATTATATAAATATTCTAATCGAATAAGACATTTTTGACCTTCGACTTTGTAGCCCCTCGCCGACAAAATTCGAATGTTTTGATCTAAACCCATGAAATTTTTTGCACCTTCAGAACATGTATACAGGTCATCCCAGAAGTAATGGAACACAGATCAACAGCAGATTCCGGAGGTCGAAATAATTCACTTGCCTTATCCCAAAGTTGATAATAACTAAGATACAGTGTGTCAAACTTTTAATTTTGTTTTCGTTTTTTCGTAATAATTTCTTAACTAAATGACATAGCGGTACAAAATTGGGAATTTGGGGGTTATTTCAAGCGAGACTTTCAAATTCTCAATACTTTTGATGATGCTGGTAGAGGGCGCCAGCCACGGCCTACCCCACTTGTGTTAGATGTCATAACTTTTTTTGAGCTAAGTATATTGACCTGTTTGTTAAAAAAAAAGTTGCTATAATTCCCTCTGCGTCAAAAATGTGTATTTCATTTAGGTCTCTAGGAGCAACTGTTTTCGAGATAAATGCATTTTAAAGGACCCCGCAATTTTCCTATGGAAAATGGTTTTTGGTCAATTGTTTTCAAAATTTGCAAAGTTATAGTTTTCAGCACACTACCAAAAGTCTTTTCGGGCACAAAACCCAAAAACCCTTCCAAAATCGACCTCAAAATTCTCCAAATCCCTAGTGACCTTTAAGGCTGATTTTGGGGGGAGTTAGAGGGGTTTTTGGGTTTTGTGCCCATGGAGACTTTGATTAGCGGGTTGAAAACTATTACTTTGCAAATTTTTAAAACAATTAAGCGAAAACCATTTTCCATAGAAAAATTGCGGGGTCTTTAAAATGCATTTATCTCAAAAACAGTTGTTCCTAGAGACCTAAATGAATTATACATTTTGGACGCAGAGGGAATTATATTAACTTCTTTTTTAACAAACAGGTCAATATAAATAGTTTAAAAAAAGTTATGCCATCTAACACAAGTGGGGTAGGCCGTGGGTGGCGCCCTCTACCAGCAACATCAAAAGAATGGACGAATTTGAATTTCTCGCTTTAAAAATCCCAATTTTGTACCGCTATGCTATTTAGTTAAAAAATTATTACGAAAAAACGAAAGCAAACTTAAAAGTTTGACACCCTATATCTTAGTTATTATCAACTTTGGGATAAGGCAAGTTTATGTTAATTGCATTATTTCGACCTAAGGAATCTGCTGTGGCTCTGTGTCCCATTACTTCTGGGACACCCTGTATAACAGGTTGCAACACGGCTTTAAATTTGGTAACTTAACTAAGTCTTTGGCTGGACCCCTTTAAACATGCCACCAGAGGTCCATTGATCTTTGTAACGGTATCCTAAGTCTTTTGGGTCGCAGATAAAGAAAAAAATGGTTTTAGTGGTCCAATGTTTTTTATTCGCAGTTTTTGGTCATTTTTTGGTTTTTTTTGTAAAAAGTTGTAGAAAATTTAATTTCAAACATTTTCCATTTTTTTTCCCGTAACTTTTCTGTACGTCGAGTAATCGACTGGAAGATGTTCATGCGCCATTTCCTAACCTCTTTTGCTGTTTTTTTTTCGATTATATCGCAATTACGATGAAAAAAATTAAATAAAAAAATTAAAACAAAAATCGTCCAGAATCATTTAGCCTACTTTTTGTTTTTCATTTGAAGTGTAGGGGAGAGGGTAATGTGACGCGTGGGGTGATGCGACGCACGTCGTGTTGTATAGTGTAAGACCACATTTTATTCTAGTTTGTTTGCATATTAATTGTTTTCCCTGACACAAGTTCCTGACACGTCGTCAATGACGCCAGATAACCCGCCTGCGCCATATTACCCCACTCTTCCCACATCAAATAATCGACTAGAAGGGCCTCGCGCGCTGCTAATTTGGAAACTTTATGTTTATGTAAACCAACAATAACAAGAGGTTAGCTGCTGCATAGCATCTACCACTTAAATTCTTTATTTATAACTAATTAATTAAACCATCAAATGGCTACAAACGGTGTTCTTGTAAAACCTTGAGTGTGTGTCAAAATAAATTTAAAAATAGCTAAGCCCACATATGAAATTATGTTATTTAATTATATTAATCAATGTCAAATATTCTACGTTCTTTGCTACGAGCCTTTGCCCGAAAACGTGAAGGTTTTGAATAGATCTCGTGCTTTGGATGATTACTTGCTTGAACTGTGAAGGGTTCATGGGTGGGAGAAATACATCAAAAACTGCCAATTAAATTGTCTACAACCTTTTTGTTAGAAGTTTTTTTTTTTCTCTAAATAGGCGGAAATCGTGATTGAAAAACACAGCAAAAGAGGTTAGGAAATGTCCGTACTTGAACATCTTCCAGTCGATTGACTCGACGTACAGAAAGTAGTAAAAAATGTTCGTAATTAAATTTTCTACAACTTTTGTTTAAACTATTTTCCATAAAATAACGATTCGTAAGGGAAAATTATAAAAAAAAACGCCAAAAATGTCCAAAAACCGCAAATAAAAAAATTTGACCAATTTTGGCCTCTTAAACCATTTTCTATCAGACTCCAAAACTTCGATACCGTTGAAAATCCATGACCTCTGGTAGCATGCTCAAAGCGGTCTAGCCAAAGGATATTAAAGTAATTTAAATATGAAATCCCTATATGAACAAAATACAAAATAAGATGCAACCTATGAAAAATCGAAGATTGTAACTTAGCATAAAATCATCGAGATAAAATAAATATTAATTAAAAACATATTGGGATTTAAAATGAAACATTATTTTGAAAAGCGTGTTTATTAATTAGAACAGTATATATTTTATCTCAAGTATATTTTCGCAGGCGTTTCAAAGTAAAATGAAATTTTGATTCCCTACAAAAAATTTCAAATCTTTTTTTTTTCTTTAAAAACTGGGGTTGTAACCAGTGTCACTCTGAATTTAGTTCGATTTCAGGTAGTTATTTTAATCGATTCATAGTAATATTGTAGTTTATATATTTCTTTCATTTATTTGAGCAAACTATGTCCAAATTCTGTTAGGACTTACTTTTAGTGTTGCATTATGTTGTCATTTACGGTATTCCTATTGCAAAAAAGGTTTGCTAAGCTATAGTGTTTATTTTATTGAAATTAATAACTACCGTGTGCAAAGTTACTTACAAAGTATATTGTGACTTGCACATATCCTTAGTAAATGGCTTTGCTTTGTAAGGCCCCACAGTGGGCGGTAAGTAGCTGCTAATGAAGTATTTGCATTTTTAAAGTAGGTATTATTTGATAAAACCTAACCAGTTTAGATAGGGGTTCCAATTATATTTTTGTCCCGGGTCTCTGAGTTATGTAGCTATGCTACTGCCTTTAGAAAATGTATATAAGAAGAACCGAGATATGTTTCCTCTCAGAACATTTACTAAATCGAAAAAATCTTGTTTTTTTAAATTTATTTATATGTTGTTAGTATTGGTCATGGAGCAAATTTAAGGGAAAAAATTGGTAACCTATAAGATAGGATTGGTTAGAAATCGCAATAAACAAAAAAAGCAAAAAAATATATATTTTTTGCATGGATTTTTTGAACCCTTTGATTTTACTAAACACCTCTACATTTGCCAGAAAAAACTTTATGCTATGATAAAATATTATGCCAAATTTTGTTATCAAGTTCGTTTGATAGTTTTTGCATAATAATTTTGCAATTTTTTCTTTTTCAAATAAACAATTTTGCGAACTAGGTCCAGAATATTAATCCTAGATATTTAATTTTTTAAAAAATATACTAGAGATCTCAAGCTTTCAAATATATTTTTTTAATGAAAATCGGATCATTTGGGCGCTCTCAGCAATTGTTTAAAATTATGAACGAACAATAATTGTTGAAATAAATTTTGGTTAAACAAATGAAAAAAGTGTAAACAAAAATAAGACCATTATTTCATATAAACTATATGCCAGAAGTTGATGTTTACTATTGTTTGTAGGTTCGCTGTAAACGCATGTAAACTTTAATCGCTTGTATCTAGACATCCAATTACCTGATTAACACTTTTGATATATCAAAGGAAGCGTCTTTACGTCTTTTCATCATAGCCTGTTTATTTTGACCAAATATGGAGGTTTTTCGGAAAAATCTAAAGAGTACAAAAGTTCAATATTTTGCAACAAGCATAATGCAGTTTGCGATTTTCTAACCTATTCTGTCTGGTAGCAAATTTATAAAACTTTTTTTTCTCTACCATTTTTCTCAACGACCCATACTTACAAAGTTATGAGCGGTTAAAGTAGAAATAAAATGCATTTTTTGCATTTGGTATATTTAACATGTTCCCAACCCTTCTGAGACGGAACATATCTTGATACTTGTCACAAATATTGTTCTGGAGGGTTTCCAGAGGGTTTTAACATGCCAACCATCTCGTACACCCAACAAAACACAGGTCAGGCTTGGCTACATAGCGTGAAATAAGTTTAAATAACACAGAGTCCAGTGGTGAAACACTTGTAATAGAAATATAAGCCCATTTTTTTAAATGTGCTTGTCATCATCCAGAGACTGCTCTAGATGCTTCTGCGTGTATGTTAATGAGTCACATGAAATGTGATGATGAAAACTAACCAGACAATAAATGAATAAAATATTTTGATTTAAAGTTTGCTAATTCAGATACTTTTAATAAATGTCCTGTGGATAAAACTACGAACACTAAAAAATATTAGTCGTTTAGATATTTATATCTTTTAAAATAACGGAGCAACTAAATTCCAACCACCAAATTTCAGCTTATGCTTAATGACTTAATGACAAAAAACTTAAGTTAAGTACACCTTTATAGATTTTAAAACCTAAATAAAATGTAGGGTGTTTCATTTAAAAAAATACAACTTTTCCTTCCTTATTTTTCTGAGGCATCCTGCATAATATTCATTTTTTTAATATACCATGTTCGACCTTTTCCCTACAGATAATACATTTTTGACACAAATATTGACAGTTAAATGTTAAATTTTCTTTACTCTATCCAATGCCATTTATAATAGAATAGCCTGCGCGCGAGAATTATGACGTCACGCTACTTGGATATTACGAAGTAAACGCGCGAATTATAAATATTTTGGATGGTACATAGAAAAATACAATTTATGGCTCAAAACATATAATTTTTGCTTGTAATTAAAAAGTATTATAGATTACAAATATTAAAAATGGATAAATAGTTTTGGTTAGTGTCAGCACTTAGTTATAGATAAACAGTTTTGGTTAGTTTTAATAGAGAATACGACTTATCGAGCGTTTTTATTATTCTAAAATGCAAAATTTATTTAATAGTAAACGTAAATTATCAAGCATTTATATATATTTTTTAGTGCATATTTCATTAACATACCAAACAGAATTTACCGTGCAAATGGTATATTTTATACTGTGATTTTATAATAAATATAAGGCATTTCTTATTATTTTATCCTTTATTTTGATTTTTTTTATCGAGCATATATAATTTTTTATTTTTTTTATCTGCAAATTATAATAAATTACCGGGCGTTAATTCCGACCCTTTATTTATTAGGTTTAAAACGTTTTAAAAGTGGCATAGATTTTGTAGTGGCCGTATCATTGCGTTTTTAACATAAATTTTTAACAATACATATGTCTTTGTTTTCACAATAGATTTAATAATATTGTTTACTTTGTGAGTTTTACAGTTAAAGCCTAAAAATAAGTTTATATCAAAGTTATTAATGTTCTCTAATGTTGGTTCTATAACTATATTTCTTAAATTTACTAGTTTTAACAACTTTTCTTCATTTTTTACTCACTTTGTACCCACTTTTTTTTTCTTTGGGACACCAAAACAGGATACTTTATGCTGCCTAGGATAATTTCCCTTGCAAAAAGGGACACAACAAAAGGTAAGGCATAGTGCCAAATCACAACACCAGGATACTAAAATTTTATTAGTAAATTGTAAGAAACACTAGAGGCACAATAAAAAACTTATTCTTTTAGGTTATGTTACTACCAAACACGTGGTTTTTCTGAGAATTGTATTAGTTACAAAGATTTAGAGACACTAATAATCTTTTTGACAGTAATTTTTTATATTTAAAACACAAAAATAATGAAATAATACTCCTACACTACAATAAAGCCGATTACCAAAACCAACAACCAACTGACAAAATTTGAATATATCCAAGTATGAACAGCTGATCGACTAAATAAAAGTCTGCGCGCAGGCTATTCTATTATAGATGGCAGTGCTCTATCATATAGGAATCCACTTTTTTCTCCTGGAAGCCATCTAAATCCACCTTACAATCTTCAAACATTTTGCCTTGAATTGTATTTTGAACAAAACGTAATATGTTACTTAAAATTATAAAAAAAGAAACACACACATACATTTAATTTATTTAATTGTCCATTTTTTTCTTTTGAATATATTTATAAAATAGCACAAAGTATAAAATATTATGACATAACAAAACACATTACTTACTGGATATATTTCTAAAAAATAAAATAAAATAATTCTGCGTTACGCTATCAGGATTATCAAGTAAATAATGACACGTTTAAACAAAGGACATATATTTCAGTGTATAAATTTCCATATCTCGCAAATAAGCGCAAAATGCAAAAAGCTCTCCGACAGACGTTCTTTTGTTCAAATATGTTTGCCAAGTCTGGAGAGAGCTACGACTCCAAAAGGATTATCTCTCCACTAGCGATGCGATGCAAATGGAATGAAATGTGCACATATCTAGTGGAGAATAGAGATGAAATTAGGTAATAGAATATCGATATTATTAATTTAGGTTTTTATGTTGTCCATTTATCTTCTATGAATACAGTATGCCCAAAATCTTTTTTTTAGTCTTTTAAATTTTGATTACTTAGCCACATAAAAAATGTTCTGTACTCTATACACGACATATCTATCCCGAAGTGTTTTTTCCACGAATCCGAAGTCAAATTGATCACATTAAGAAACTTCTTATCCTCAAAAACCATCTTAAATGCCAAAAATTTACGAACAAATACTAAAAAAAATGTTCTTAAATTTTCAAATAAATGTTTACTTTAAAAATAACATTTAAAATGTAAATCCACTTTTAAAATTAATGGGTCACGTAACGTTTTTTTTAAGAATTAACTTTAGGTATCATATTTCTTCAAAAATTAATCAATTTACGCCAAATATGGTGTATGGGAATTCTGGTGGTCGCTGATTATAACTCTGAAGTCAGGTTGGCAAAATTCAAGATGGCCAGTCCCATATGGCGAACCAAATATCTTCAGATAACAAATATACCTAAGAGCGTTACGTGCAAATTTTTACAAGATAATCTTCTTGGCAAAATGATGACCTTAAAAATTTTCGTATAGTTTAATGGCACAAGATTACGCCTCAATGGATTACATTGTTGCAATTTACCGAAAACTTTTCCTAAAATGCTACTTGAGAAGGGTTTTGAGGGTAGCTGGTAATGAATTGGGGTTTAGATTTGCAAAATTCTAAACTACGGATCCAATATAAATCTGTTGATTTTAAATATCTTGTTTGTCATATTGAATCCTTCATTTTAAATTTTTCAAATCTGATTCGTGATCAGCGACCACCAAAACTCCCATACACCAAATTTGGCGCAAATTGGTTTGTTTGTAAAAAATAATTATATCTAAATTTGTTTTTTAGGTTAGAAAAAAAGACCCGTGGTCACATTAATTCAGAGGATGAATTTTTATTTTCCATGGTTTTATTTTAATAAATATACATTTGGAAATTAAAAAAAACATTTTTTGCATTTTTGCTAGAATTTTTTTGTGAATTTTTGGTATTTTCATGTTCTTTGAGCTTAAAAAGTGTCTGTGGTGAGCTCAATTTTGAGCGCAGATTCGTGTGCAGGAGAAATAAAAGCTTCGAAATACATGCATCGCATTTCTTTTTTTTCGTGGCTATGTTATTTTCATGTCTTTTTTACAGTTTTTTTTTGCTGCAATTTGAAAACAACATACAGTTTAAAGTTCATTGCGGCAATTTGTTTTCCCAATAAGGTTTACCAGCATAGGCTTAATTTTATAGTGTATATGTTACACCCACTTGGCGTAGTTGTCCATTTCGTGAACTGGATGTCCAGTTCGTGAAGTGGAACCAGATAGTGTAATAATATTTTATTTCACTATTTGGGTAATTTTTAGGTCCAGTTTATGAAATGGATATGTAATTTTTCAACTTAGAGAAGCGAGACTATATTACACCACGGACACAAAAATCATTCAGTTCCTTTACTGTATATTTGGCATTATTTGTCCTATTAGTGAAACAATCAGTCGTCGGTGTTTTGAATGGCATGAACATTTTATTGAACTACTAAAGCAAAAATGTTTAATTTCAAAGATATTTTTATACGCTTCTTGATGAACATTACCCGTAAAAACTAATAACAACTAACCTAAAATGTAGGGTCATTGCATTGTATTACAATAAATAGATAAATGCCAAATATACAGTACAGGACTTGGATGACCTTTGTGTCCAGATGCTATAATACCATTTCGTTTCACCATGTGGAAAAATTGTATATACATTTCATGAACTGGACAAAAATATTGTCCATATGGTGAAATAAAATATTATTACACTATCTGGTTCCACTTTAGAAACTGACATTCAGTCTATGAAATGGACAATTACGCCATGTGAGTGCGACATATATACTCAAAATAAAGCAATTACATAATAACTAAGTTGGTTAAAGTCGATCTCTTTTGACGTTAAAAGTCTATAATTAAATTTTATAGATGTATTTTTCTCACACCCTGTATATTTTATTTCTCTCATATAAAACTACAACTACTTTTTTTGTTTTTTTTTGTTGGTTTTTTCAGTTATTATTTTAAAATCCTAGGCGAAAGACATTCACCCGACAAATTATTTTTATACTGACTAACTTATTATGGAATACCTCTATTCAAAGAAGGTGGGTAAAATTCGGCCTTTTTTCGCCCACCATATTCGTAAAATAAGCTTCAATTTGGCTGATTTTATTATATTTATATTAAGTCCAAGTATATATTTACATCTACAATAAAATGGTAAACATTAGAATGGCAAGTACCAAAAAAAACCTAACTTGCTATTTTTATTGAATTTTTTATATATTCAATAAAAATAGCAAGTTTAATTTGGTACTTGCCATTTCGATTTTTTTACCAAATCATTGTAGATGTAAATAAAGATACTTGGACTTAGGATAAATATAATAAAAAGACCCAAATCGAAACTTTGAATTTTCACGAATATAGTGGGCGAAAAAAGGCCGAATATTACCCACCTCCTTTTTAAAAATATATGATAATGGCCCCGAAATCTTAATAATAATTTTGTTTTAATATTTTTTAAATTTTTTTAACAGTTTTTTTTTACTTTTACCTGTCAAATATATCGAAAGTGCTGATGCATCGATAATTTGCCACCTCTACTACGGTTGAATCTACTCGAGTATTTGTCTGGATCAAAGTTTTTAGTGTAGGTTCTTGGCAATAGCACTAAGTAGGAATACAGCTGTAATCCCACTGCGACATAGACAAATTGCAAAGATACTACTTCAACCTATTTGCATTCATATCAATCAGATATTGACAGACAGGTGGCGGGAAATAAACATAATATTAAATGTATAGAAAAAGTAAGATGAGAAACGGAAAACATGTAAAATATAGGAGCCATGTGCCTGAGATAGCATACTTGATCAGTTGACATAGTATTTTTTGTGAAAAAAGTTTTAAAATATTATGCCCCTATTTAATCGTAATAACGGATTCGATGTTACGTTGTAAGTCCATAGGCGTATTCAGGGGACTGCCGTGTGTCAGTCCCTCCCCCCCAAGGACGACTTTTTTTTAACTTAAATAACTTTTTTTTTTAAATAAGCTGTATAAAATTGCAAAATAATAATAAAAAAAAAGAAAGCTCGAATCTATTAATTTTTTGTTTATAAACAACTTTTTTACCTTTGACTGCCTCAAATAATGCCCTTTTTGATACATTGTTCCATATCAATTTTGACAAATAGCAAGTGTCATTTTACCAAGTGAATCTGCATGATTTTCTATCGAATTTGTAGCACAAACTAATACCTAACACAAATTTATGCACAAAACGCAAAATAGAACAACAAGAAGTTTAATGCATTCAGTGTGTATTCACCACTAGGTACATATACAGTATGTCCGCGGATGCGGTTAACAAGAGGACAAATGGACCAAAAATTGAAAGATACGAAAAAAAGTTATTCTTGATAAAAAACTCTGCTTGTCGAAAAAATATGAACTACAATAAAAAAATTTATGGTTATTATAAAGGGCGTCTCAAAAATGCAAAAACATAAAATCAAACAAGAGCAAACAGTCGTTTTTTGACCTTTTAACGTGAAATAATAAATAAAAAACTTGCTCCAAATTTATTTATAATCCTGTTTCCGATCTTACTGAAGAAAATTTGAATTTACGAAAAATTAAAAAATCAACATTTTTGCAAGTATGCATTTTAAATTTACATTTCTTTTACATTTTTTTCATTTTATATTTGTTTTTATTAATTTTTAGTAATGTAAAGGTAATAATTAAGTAAAAGTAGTAAAGTAGTGCGTACTTGCAAAAATGTTGATATTTTTTAATTTTTCACAAATTTAAATTTTTTTCAGTAAGTTCGGAATCAGGTTTAGAAGTAAATTTGGAGCAAGTTTTTTATTTACTATTTTACCGTAAAAGACCAAAAAATAACTGTTTGCTATTGTTTAATTTTATGTTTTTGCATTTTTGAGACGCCCTATATGGTAACAATCGATTTTCTCATCGTAGTTCATATTTTTTCGACAAGCAGAATTTTTTACCAGGAATGACTTTTTTTCGTATCTTTCAATTTTTGGTCCATTTGTCCTCTTGTTAACCGCATCCGCGGACATACTGTATATTTCTGTTAACTTACAATCAGTGGCGGTTTTACACATTTGCCGCCAGAGCTGGGATTCTGTAAAAAAATAAGGAAAGAGAATGTCAAAATAGGGATCACATGTCCTTGTTGCTCTTAAGGGTAATACATAATTTTGTCACTGTTTCGAAAGAGATGGAGAAAAGGAATGTCAAAAAAATTGCTTACAGAATCGGACCCCAGTAGGCTATTCAAATGTTGCCGCCTCTACCGTCAACAATTAATTAGAATTTTTTTGTCAATCAAATTGTAACGTTATAATTTGTGCTCTATCGTCCTAATTACACCACCCGTTTTTCCGTAGGTAATTAGTATGATTTTGAACTAGGGGATCAATGTGTCAGTTTCTAGATACATTCCATTGAGTTATATAAATTTTACAATACCTTTTTTAGCCAAGACTTTCTATTCGCAAACTCATTATTTCTGTCCTTACGCACAAGAGAGCTTGATCGCGAAGTTTAACTTAAGGTTGATCTTAGATATAACTTTTTACCTGTTTTAAGCAAGAAAAACTTCTCTTACCTGAACCATTTGTGCTGGTATGCATACAGCCATGCAAATTGCTATATCTAAGTGTGGATAAACGTTTTGCAAATTCTGTTTTTGCAGGAGCAAAGATAGACTTTTCAATGATCGAGCATTTAATTTTACTATAATTCTGTCAGAAGAAGGTGACATTGAAAATGGCATTCTTAAACTAAGTCTCTAAATCATAAGGATACATTTCTTTCAAGAAAAGAACTTTTCCCGTAAGGATTGATGATGACTTATTTTGGTCATAAATGAACACTTTTTATTATTTCATTTTACCTGTTAAAGGTCTTTTGCCGTATTTCTAATTCGGATACAAGTCTATTAATGAGAACGAGATATGTGTTAACCCTGAAAGTATACTTGCAAATTATAGAAAAATTTATTTAAGTGGTGAATTATATACTCAGCCTGCTGGTAAATCCGCCACTGCTTACAATATTTTAACTGTCTGGTACTCTTAGTCCTGTTTTTTATAGGATAATTTCCATAAATAACCCATCATTATTAAACGCATTATTTAAAAAATACGTAGAAAAATTTTAAAACTTAGATTTAAATTTTTCAAGCAATGTTTTATGTGATTTATTTTACTTGAAATTCTACATTTCTACTGCGAATTTATCTAAAATACACTGGTTACAAAATAGAACAATAAAATTTTAATGCTGTCACAGTTTGATTCATAATTGATCGATTTGGTATCACCGTATCTCTTCCACAACACTTTTAGATACACTAGAGATCAGAAACAAAACAATAAGCTCTAACTAACGATATTCTATGATGTGTTTAATGTTTTTTACTACTATTTTTTAAAATTATTTCTATTTAACAAATAATTTACTTAATATGTAGTAAAATTTTAAACCTAGTAGGTACATTAGCAATTCAGATTGTTACAAGCAGTAACTTATGTAATTAATTCCACATTCAAATTTCAATATTTTCTTTGGCCTATTTATTAAAACTGCACTGGTTACAAAATAGAACAACAAGATTTTTAATGCCGTCAGTGTTTGTTTCATGATTGATAGTTTCGGTATCACCATATCTCTCTACCATAAAACTTTCATGTACAGTGGAGAACAGAAACAAAACAACAAGCTATAACTAACGATATCCTATCTGGTCGGTGCTTTTAGCCCATTTTTTCTGGAACACTCGCCATAAATAACTAATAAATAAATATCGTGCAAGGATGATAAATTGTGCGGACGTTCAAAACAGAAGCAGCGGGAGAGCACAAGAACCGATATATCGCTATTACAGGCGATGAAATGGATAAGATGATAAATTTTGCGAGAGTGTAGTTTCTAATTTCTAAATTGCACACAAATGAAATAACACGATAGATGATAGATCGTTGCATTTTACATTCATTATCTTACTGCATCAATTTTGCTTGGTCATTAATTTTATAAAATATGTTAACTGGTTCCACTACTAACGGACTTAAATTATAAAATATTATTGGTTTCTTTCACATAATAAACTTTAACTAAATTTATAAATTATAAGTACTAAAATTAGCATTACAATAGTAATTTGGATACTTTTGAGTAGGGATACCCTAAGGCAGTTTTTTGTTCCTTTGACTAAGTTCTGAGTAACAGTTTCTAACAAATCATTTTCTACTTTTTGTTTCCTGATAAAAAGAAGCACCTAATAATCACTATTACAATACTTAATATTGACGTATTTTTTTTAAAAAGATACCTTATTCTAAAAATTATGATTGTTTACTAGATAATTCAAGGAGACAAAAGTTAAAACATTAAGATAGTTTGAAAATTGGTTCGTAAAAAAATAAAAATAATTGATTTTTTTTTTGTTCTTAAATGACAAGAAAAGTGCAAAATGTTTTGACCACGTACGATAAGTTTGTAAGCTTTAATATAAATTGTTTGGTATATCCTAAATACAGGCCAAATTTGCAAAATATACAAACCAAATAAATGTTTCGGGACATGCTTACTACCTGTATTATGGGTTTTTTCTATGTTCTAAAAAATATAACACATCCTGTAAAAGTTATTTTGGGAAAAATATTTCATTTCATGCATAAGCCAGCAACTAATTACATGATTTAAAGGGTTACATGGGTTAAATCGGGGAAAAATGGCCTATTTTTAACATTTGTTTTTCATGTAAAAACTTTTATTGCCTTAAACATACACATTTGACAAAGAATTTTTAAAATTTTCGTAGAAAAATATTTAAAAATCCGCCATTGTGAGGGCATTTTCGGTGACTCCTCGGAAAAAAAGGTGCGTCCGCGTTGTAACTGGAAATAGTCCGCTGAGTTCTAGAAATTTTCGGCATTTTTAGGAAAAATTTACTACAGACACTTATAACCTCAAATGAACCTTGTGATTCAACAAGTAATCACCAACTAAAGTATAATAGACGAGCAGCTGCAACAATATAGCTGCGGCGCGCTGAGCCTACCTGGCCTTTAGGTAGGCTGTATCTACAAAATACTTGGATCGACTTAAAAATTTAGGACAATATTCTAGAGATGTACAAATTCATAAGACAATAAAAAAAAATCGATTTTTTTAATGCCGTAAAACCCATATAACCCCTTAATCACTACTCTCTATTTTTCAGGAATATTCTAAAATAATAAAGCTCCACTATTTGGCTTACTACAATTTATTTTGAAAACTTACCAGTAATCAGGTCCGCCTCTTTTTATTTTGAAAATTTTCTACTTTCTAACACCTAAACACTTTACAATTGCCTTCGGAATGCGGAAAAACTAAGGTAATGTATTTATAAAGAGATCAGCGTCCTGAAACCGCAGCAGAAATGAAGAGCCGTGCCCTAAGGATGTAAACTTTTCTGAAAGCTCTTCAAACTCTAGCCAAACTTGATACGTTCAACGAAACTCGCAGATTACGCTCACAAAGAAAGACAAGACCACTTCCCTATTTTCTCGATTAACACTGCATTGACATTTTATTTATTAGGTAATATCAAATATGATAAGAAAATAATAAAAACTTTTCAACTAAAAGAAATCCTCTTCTTATATGTACGCATTTTAATATATTTTTGGGTTTACAATTTAAAAAATAATGATTTCTTATGCTATTTACTTATTCTACTGCGAATTAGGTTACCACCTGCCAATTAACTACAACCAGTCAAGTGTTTCTACATATTTATGCCCCTATATTGTTTATAATAGCTAGAAGCGTATTCAAGCGTCAAGATAAAACAATTTAACGTATTGCTTGGGATCCAGTATTAGGAGGGTACGTTTGCTATAATTACATTTTTGTTTAACCTATACTAAAAAGATATATTTATTATGTATAAACCCCAAACCCCCGCCCAACCGCTGTGTTACGTCGTTGGCGTGGTTGGGCCCAGTAGGATCTTTTGGAACATGCGCTTCCATACGCTAGCCAAAAGAGTTGCCGACAATCAGCAACTCTTTTGGCTAGCGTATGGAACGGGATCCGAAGCTAAGATGAACACAAGGCTTAACTCAAGGTGTTAGCATACCGTGCTGATGAGTGAATGACATTTTGTGCCTTAAACAGGTGTCTCCAACGGTGCCTCTGAGAAACGGGGCGACCTCTTAAACCGCGATCCTACATGCGCCGTGGGAATGGCCAGACCACATTTCGACGCACCAACCTTGACACTCGACAGTCAACCCAGGATTGCCATTCCACGCGCCGTTGGATCCCGGCCTAAGAGTATCAAGCCTTACTGCGGTAATACGGGGCTCTGCCGTGGTGGACTATTACTTCCTTAGCTCCAAACAAAAAGCGGACAGAACCGCTTTCATAGGAAAAAAGTGACAAAGGTGAGCTGACCGAAACGGATAAATCCGTTTCGAGAGGTGCCACTCAAGGTCACAAGCAGACAATGGTGCGCCGACCGAAACGGGTGAATCCGTTTCAAAAGGTGCCCCTGAAGTCACCGGCACCTGTTTCACGGGGAAGGGCTAATCCATCCCGAACAAACAGGTGCTTAGGAAGGGATCCCTGAATCCAAACAGAAGGCGGACAGAACCGCCTTTATAGGAAAAAGGGTTCCCTGGCTTTAAACAGAAAGCGGATAGAACCGTTTTCATAGGGTAAGGCCGGAGATGTGGCCTCAGAAAGAATATCTGGTTCCTGTAACAAGGACCTGGTAGCTACTCACGTCACTAGACCGGGAGAGGAGGGCATGACGGATCTAATCGTCTGCTCGTCATACTCTCCAGGAGACAGGGACACCAAAACACATCAGAACACGTAAGAGGTGATGTAAGAACTCTCTCCCAATCTGGTATCGGATTCGTTAGAAGTCCGATACTATTGGGAGAAATATAAAAAGGTGAGGGCGTAAAAAGTCCACTCACTTTAAACCTGCCTATCTACCTATCTATGTATTAAAAATGTAAAGTTTAAGAAAATATATAGAGACATATTTGTGCTAGAACCTTTGAATCATAAAACTAAAATACACAGCACAAAAACCTATGTAATTCTTAGTTTCCTTTATCAATACTTTTAGTGAAACATATGAGTATTTTGTATAGATTTGTCGAACTTATTCAATTATCTAATTATTTTAAAATCTGTCAGAAATCGAATATTTTTTTTTGTAAAGAATAAACAGTATTTTACCGGCAAGTTTTTTAGATTTAAACGTAATTTAGTTTGCATAAATATTTATGTAGTGATTCTCATTATAGATTATTAATAATATTTATAATAATGGGGTTTTTTTGTATTAATAATATATTGTTTATTATTCTAAAGGTAAGGATATGTATTTATAAATTTAGAAAAAATCATTATTTATTTCAAAGGCAGAAAAAAGCTAAGGACGAAATTAAATAAGTAAGAACATTCCTTAAAGTCTTATATAGGTCTCTTATGATTTGGTATTAATTTTCTTAATTTTTTTTAAATGAAATATGACTTTATTAAAAATTAAATGGTCAAGAGCAAGTCAGGCTTGCGCAATTGGGGTTACGCATGCATATCAATGTTCTGTACCCTTTTTCTGATATAGAGCAAAGTTCTTAACCCTAAAAAATGTAATATAGTAGCCCAGTTTAGTTTATTTATAGGTTATTTTTGTTGACGTTCTCTATTATTTGGCGGTAATAAAATATTTGATTAAGAAGAAGCAGTTTTATAAACTCTGCCTTTGAGTTAAAAGGCCCTTTCAAAAAGGTTTTCAAAGTACCATTTTCTATCCTCAACCAGTCCTGACGTCAGTTTTTTTTTATAGAAAAAATCCAAGATTTATTTCCATAGTTAAGCTATAAGCCTGTTTTAAAAAAATCTACCCAGTCCATATTTTGGTTAGATATTTTAAACCATGCCACAAAGCTCTAAAATTTTAATTTTGCTTTCTTCATATTTAAATTGTCTTCTTAATTAATTTCGCTGAATTTTTCAAGTATGTGAAGCGGGTAATGTTTGTTTTTGAATTTAATAAAACTTGCATCTGTTGTAAGAAATTCGAACAATATTTAAGAAAAAAAATGATTTAGCTTACTAAGATCATAAAAATCATTTAAACAGTTTTATTCTAAAATAAAAAATAAAATTGTATAATTTGCAAGTTTGCCTAGTGGGCCACTCCGACACTGGATTTAACACAATGCAGGATACAAGCCGTGACGAGCTTCCTGCAAGTCCGTGTCTGCGACGCAAAGTCGGTGTTGAATGAACTTTCGCTTTCTCGTACAAACGCACGACGCGGCGCGTCGTCGGTCGTTGGCGTCTCGACAATCCGTGACCCGGCGCCGGGTTCAGCGTCGAAGGCGCCCATTGTAAAAAACTATTAGATTTTTTGCATAGACCTCATAAGTATACCCTTTCTCGTATTTTTTTCTCTTTTAAAACAGAACGTATATTTTAAAAAAATGTATCAAATGTACATATCTAATAAATTTAAATAGAGACACGACATAAATGGATTTATTAAAAATAAATGAATTAAAGAATATTTTTTATAAATGCTTAAATTACGAAAAATAAGGTATTTAAGAAGTACGATATATATGCAGTGACATTTTAAAATTGCAGTGAATATATCTAGTATGGTTGGAGATGCAGTAATCTATGTAAACTAAAACTTAGTAGATTGTTATTGTTAAAGAACCTCATATATTAGTTACATAAATAATTTTGACGTAAAATTAACTTTAGAACGACATATTATAACGTTTTATTGTTTGCTTTTAAAGATTAACCAAAATTAAATGTTTCCCTTGCTTTAAATAGTACAATAATGATTATTCATATTTTAACTATTTACCACCAATACCTTTTATCTGCAACATCTAAAAGTGTGTTTAGGAAATACAAAAATATACTTTAAAAGAAAACTACGAAATTGTTAAATAACTTGTAGTTATTAATTTAAATGCAACTTTTATTAAATCTTTTTTCTAAGAAAGATGTATTGTCATGCATTTAATGATTAATAATATTGATATTTTGGTAAATTTTAAAACTTTTATTATACTTTTATAGTTAAACATGTATTTCTTAAACAATATTAAATGACATGCTATACATAACGTAATTTCTAAAGTAAACTTATTTTTAAAAGTTTTTTTTTACTTTTTCTAAAAATAAACATTTTTAGTATACAGGGGAAAAAGACGGAATGTCACAAAATATCAATTACGAGAAATATCAATTTTAAAGTTTGGAATTTCTAAAATTTTTTAACTTAAAAATGAAATGGTTGAAATAATATGTCAAATTTTGTTCATTAAACTATCTGCATAACATATTTAAAAACATTGTATTTTAAAGTACATGTTTATAAAAAATACACAAAAAAAACTAAAAAACAGCAATTCTTCATCGCAAAAATGGGGAAAACTGAATTTCCAAACTAAAAAGGAGGAATGTCCAAATTTACGAGGTCAGCTAACATAGTTGTAGCATTGGGTTTGTTTTGTTCCAGACCTAAACGTGGTATTCTATGAGTAATAGTATTAAAGTACCAAAAACAAAAAAGATCTTACTTTTGCAATTCTACTGTGGTTTTTTTATTATTTCTCTTAGCGGCATGAGGTACCTTATCATAATAGTTCTGGGTGTCCTGAGAGCAGAACATTTTTAGAGCTTGTCGATCTTTAAATTTAGTAAAATTAGAACCGATAATTTACATCAATATTTCTTGTTCTTGTGATTTTGCCGATAAACATTTCTTTTTTTCCCTATGTCTCATATTTTAGACGTGGCTACTAACGGACTCTATCGTGTGTTTCTACAGAAGATGTCTTTATAATAAAATATAGATTTTTCTATACTAGATGGCGATGCTAACTCAAGTTTTGATATTTTGTGACATTCCCTGTTTTTCCTTATGGTCTTCATATGTAAAAAAAAATCTTTTTATTGTTTTAAATTTAACAAAAACAGCACTTTTTTAGTTTTGCAGCAAGAGGCTGCAAGATTTTTGCACATTTGGCGTTTCTGTATCACAAAAGAACCTATCCTGTTAGTCTAGTATTTTATTGGCTCTCTAGCTCAAAACGGAATTTTTTGTGAAGAATAAAATTGCAGCTTGCGTTTGTGCTAAACTAAATATTTATTTGACATTCTGTAGAGAAACTAGCTTAAAAAATATTTTTAAAGCCAAAGCTCGTCAACTTTTTAAATGTTTATTTGACCTTTCGTATATAGGGAAAAAACCTTAGAGTATTACAGTGCATTTGTGATTTAACACTTTTTGCATACTAATTGAGCATGTGACGACAACGGAATATCAACTTTGTTTTACACTTGAGAACAAACAGAGAAAGAACTGCCCGAAACATTATTTAACATTTAATATAATTGCTTTCATATCAAACTATTCGTAATCGTTTCACGAAAAAATAAGCGACATAATGACACTGTTATAACAGTACCATTATGTTATACATGTTGTTACGAAGCTTTCGCAATTAAGGGTTTTAAGCTTGGTCGCAAATCTGACCACCGAAGAAAAGGCTCTTTCAACTTCCACACTACTTGTAGGTGGTACTGTCAGTAGATATTCGTAACTCTAATCAAATTAAGGCGTTGAACCAATTCTAACAAAAAAAAATCGATATTTACCACTGCATTTAGCTGGTTATGGTTGATTTTGCTTATGACGTTTTATTCATATAATTTGTGTTATTAATAACAATTATTACCGCGATTGATACCGTAAGAATTTTCAATAGTTGCATTTATGTACACCTCTTGCTGATACAAACTTCTTAATCCTTCATGACCATAGGATGACATTACTTTTTTAATTATGTTAAGAGAATTATTACCGCTGACAAAGAATTAAGAAATATATTTTACATGAGAACTATCAAGAATTGATTAAAATTTGATCATTTAAAAAAATCGGTATTTTCGAGATTGCCATACTTTGATCTCAGAATTTTCGGGACTAAAAACACACCTGGATCTCAAGATTTAGAGATCCCGCATGCCGGTCTTAAAGCCTTATAGTAATGATATAATATAAAGTGATAAATACACTTTGCAAATTGGTGCACCAAGTCGTTGATCTAATTATTTATATTGTTTATACAATAACAAGCATCTTGAACGTTTGGTAACCTCAGGATGAAACAATACGTAGATTTGATCTAAATGGCAATATCAAGCCGAAATACTTCCTAAATTGTATAAAATTTCAAATATAATACTTTTTTCACATTTTTGAATACTGGAATGCTGTAATTACATGCAGTTTTTTTTCTCAAATTTTTTAGCAAATTTACCTGTAATGACTTTTAAAGTACATTAGTTATTATATATATATGTTATATTTATTTTTTATATAGTATTCCTAATTTGTTACCTGGTATTTTTTGTTTCAGGTAAGAATTTATGATTTCTCGTATTCCTTCCATAAATGTGTAGGGTAAGTTAAGCAGCGAATAAAATTTATAAATAATATATGCAAATAAAAGGACAATTTGCCAATATAAAAAGAATTGCAGTTTTACTCTATATCTGATGTTTATAGTACACGAGCGTTTTAAAGGCTGCCTTTAAAAATGCCCCTTATAGACCAACTTTTTAGAAAAAGTATGTAACAAGAATAGAGATATACTTTCTCTCAGAAAGGTCCGGAACATTAATTTGTTAGATTAACAAAGAGTAAAAATAATTTTTAAAAATAGTTTTTTTACTCGGTCATAACTTAGAAATTAATTGTAAAGCGAGAAATGTTTCGTAATTAAATTTTCTATACAAGATTGGATTAGTTACAAATCACAAAATGCATTATGATTGTAACAAAATATTAAACAAAAAAAGGGTATAAACAGGAGTTCTTTAAACGATTCATTTTGTCTAATGTCGTTAAAATTACTTCAATATTTTTTGCACAATAATTTTGCAAACCACTTTAGTTAATAACTAATTAACAATTTTAAAAATTGGGTAGAGTCAAGAATGTGCGACTTATCTCAGCCACACACGTTGAGAAAATCTTCAGAGAAAAAACTGCGCAGTCTTGGCGTTAAGAATTTCCCGAGCTAGTTGCAGTATTTTTTGGCCATTGTTTTGTTATGACATTGTGAAAATCACGATTTTTCTTGAATTTTTTTTGATATGTGTTTCGGTTTAAGGCAACCAACTGGGTTGTTATTTAAATGACAAGATTATAATATACTCAATACTTGTTTCGTGTATTTTTAGTTGCCTATAGTATAATCGTTTGAAAATAGAAAATTATGCATTAACTAACACCTATTAATAAGCGATTGTCCAAAAATTATGTTAAAAAATTCCTTACGGAATATCTGAAATGCTCGTCTGGTTTAAACCTTACTCAATGTGTTAAAAATAAACAACTTAACACCAGAGTTTTAAGAGTTTCCGCATAAGCAACAAATGCAAGGAAATGATACCAAAAAAATTATAGCTAAGTTATTATTGTTAATAAGCTCATGCTGTCAGAAATAAGATGAAATCGTGTATTGTGTGCATGTTTAACAACTTCACTAAAACGTAATAAAGTCGGTTAATGTGACATCATATTTTTTTCTAAGAAAAAGTATAGTAATCATCAGAATTTATATAGAGGGTGTTTTAAAAAACAGAGATATCGCTTTTATATAAACATAGATATGAAACTGCTGCGTTTTTAGAGTACAAGTTGTGTAAGAAATATTTTTAGACTTGGGTTTTTCGATTTAAATAAAACTACACGATTTTGGCTGTTGTTGTTTTTTTTTCCTGTTCTTACTGAGAAAAATCATACATTTGATTTGTGCAACAACGACGTCTGCTTTCACGTATCTGACCACCTTCCCACTCAGTTGCACTACTCTCCGTTACATACAAACTTTAAACCCCATTCTACCTTTTTTAAAAGCCTTTTTTAGCTGTCGTCTCCTGTTCATAATCTACCCTGGTGCCCAAGTTTATCTTCATAGGTCAAGTAGTTTTCGAGGCTTTGTGATTTGTTCGTGTATATACAGTGCGATTTTTAGAAGTCCTCTCCTCCCCCTTTACGTTTAAACGGGACGAGATATCGAGGTTGGGAATAATTTAGGTAAAAGGGTATCACTAAAACTACTTTTGATATAGGTATTCAAAAATTAAAGGTTACGTGACCTAATGCTAAAAGAGCACTATCAGCTATTTTTTCAAAGGGAAAGGGTCTTTAACTTTTTACTTATTTCATTTGACAAGCGACATTTCGTGCCCAAAAATGTCGAATATTAGTTGTATTAATTTGTTTTGTGGAATATTTTAAATAACCTAATTATTTTGCAGCAAAATATTAATAAAATTTTAGTTTATTCAGTCTGGAATAGCTAGGCCGATTTTCAAAAACAAAAATTGAGTTGAGAACTAAAGAACCTTTAAAACGAGGTGCTACATAACCCCTCTCCATTTGAAAAAAAAGCTGATCGTGCCCTCTTGGTACTTTATGCCAAAAAGTGGTATTAGTGATTTCACCTAAATTTTGCCCGTTCTCGATATTATATCCCGTTCAAAAGTTTAAAATTAAAATATTTTTAAAACCGTTAAGTTTATCGGGGTAATTCAAGAGTATCATCTCTGTGTAAAACTAAGCAGAAAATAAGTTTTACCTATCAAATTATGAGTGATATTAATATCAAAAAATGTATGACAAAAAAAGGGGTAAAAAATATATAAAATTGCCCAAGGCTACGACACTAGTATATAGTAGAAACAATATTTTATCATAATAAACTCATTCGGTCATTGTTTTAACTGCACCAAGTATCATTCAAATCGAATTTAAGAATAAGGGAAAAACCACAATTATAAAACTTTTTCTTTCGCACCATATATCTATCTTAAAAATGGGTCAGTGTTGAGGTCATGTTTATATAACATTTTTGTCTTATTTTTAAGCAAGGAGTCCTCCAAATTAATTGTTTTAGTGCAATCAAAATAAACGTTACCCCAAAGAAGGATTATTATATGTGACTTACTATAATGTATTTGAGTATAAGTATTTGATGTTACAACCCATGCGAGCGGTTGCGATATCTCACTGCCTTATCTTTAAATGACGGGATAAGGGTGAACGATCAATAGTTGGGGAGGATAAACTAATGACTTTAACCATTGTCTTTATTTATTATGGACATTAGGCGGTACGTGTTCAAATTTGCTAATAGTTTAGCAGTTGTCCGGATAAAGCCGAGGATAGATGGTGGCAGCCATTCGGGGGTCAGTTTATAGGATACTATTCGACACCTGCTACACAATCAATTAAAGGAATTAAGGGGTTGTAATTACGTGATAGTTTACATTGGTTAGTAAATAAAGGTAACTTTAAGGACTTTTGTTCTAATCATAAACATTTTTATTGAGATATGTGGGTACTATGACGTATGACATTAGAAGAGAAACAAATTCATGTTATCTTTTGAAATTATCACTAAAAAATATCGCATTAAAAAAATGGAAAATTATAGGCAACTTTAACTTTTTTAAATGCACACCCTGTATATTATGCGCTACAACGAAAGATCTTTTTTTCCGATTTCAAATATACCATTTCTGAGATATTTAAGCCTAAATTAAAAATAATTTGCGAAAAAGTTTCACATTAGCATCAAGAAAGTCATGGGAACAATAAAATTGTTATGTTGCTGAATTTGGAATTTGGTAAGGGTTTTCTCTGGACCAATAATGTGTATTTTTGCGATTAAACATTCCTGCTATGGTGAAGGAAGACTCCTCGGTGAATAAAATTTTATTTAAAAACTCGACTTAGGTCGGTTCTCATGTTTTCTTCAGAAAGATTCTGGACGGACATAAATTTGTAAGGATGAAATTTGTAAAATTTTATAATCTGTTTTATTAAGTTCAGATGCCGCATCTGAGATTGATATTTCAGGATTTTCTAATATTATTAAAAGTAGTTAGTTCTAGCAAGCCAAGTAGATAAAATATTTATACTAGAAAAAAACGATATCATTTTCTTTATTTTTAAGTTTTTCCGTTCACTAAACTTTCTTACTATATATTTAATAGTGTCTAAAACGGTACACGATATTAAGGATATTATAAGTGATATTTCCTTTGTACTGTCGTCACATTATTATTGTTGCCATAAAAAGAACAATAGCGATTTTTTGTTCTTCTAAATAACCAATCGAAAAAAACAATATAAATTATTCTTAATAGTTTAACTGATTCACTTCAACTTGATACAATATGCAAACGTCAAATTATTTATAACAATTTTATTGTTTTCATGACTTTCTAATACTAATATGATTTTTTTCTTAAAATGGTTCACCCAATATCATCAATGTGTATATATATATATATATATATATATATATATAAAATATATAAAATTATATATATAATATATATATTATTATATAATTATATATATATATATATATTTAAATTAAAATTAAATAAAATTTCTGTTTGAACCCACCTTTAGTTATTTAAAGTTATTGCTGTTATTAATAAGGAATTTGATTTAAATACTATAAATATAATATAATACTATTATATGATAATAAAATAAATATTATTATATATATAATATATATATATATATATATATATATATATATATATATATATATATATATATATATATATATATATATATATATATATATATATATATATATATATATATATATATATATATATATAAAGAAGGAAACTTACTTACAACCAAAATCTATGAATAAAAGGAGTGATATCCAAAATCTTAGCTCCATTTATAATTATATTCTCTCGTACCAAAAAACGATAACAATTTTTCGTTAAATTCAATAATAAGCATCTGAACTTTGCATTTTGTAGGTACATACATATTACAATCTATTAATTTTAAACCTTTGTAAATGGTATTCATTTTCAAAATACAATAATGCATCTGCAAACTCTTAATTGTGAGCAGTGTATAAATAATTACCTAGGCAACACGACAGATGGCTCTGTCAGTTCTGCATGATGCGGCCTTGATGTCCAAATCTTAAAAATGGAAAATCCAAAGTTTTTTAAAATCATTATATCAAATTTCTTATTTCTTGTTCAACTGACAGCGCTCATTGGTCGTTAAGTTTTAAAACCGTACTTGTTTTTTGTAAGTTTTTTAACTATAAATTCTTTTGCTTTTTGTTATATTTCTTTCACTCCGTAAAAATTAAGTTAAAGTCAATGTAGTTTAAAGAGGAATGTGAATGAAGTTTTGTTCTTCATTGCTATTAAAACTAAGTTAAAGTCAATGTAGTTTAAAGAGGAATGTGAATGAAGTTTTGTTCTTCATTGCTATTAAACCTGTTTCATGTTTTCAACTCACATATGGTAAGAACTTTGTAAAAGGGAGAATTATTTTTGTTGGTTTCACTAACAAGAATCATTTTCTTTTATTTTTAGATTGTCCTGATGATGGGAAAAAGTTTTTCCGAAAGCTCGACTTTTTCAATAAAGAGTTAATTACTTAAAGTGGCCTTTCAATTGACTGCATTTCCACTACTCTGGTTTCAGATTTTTTATTTATATATATATATATATATATATATATATATATATATATATATATATATATATATATATATATATATATATATATAATATATATATATTAAATCAGAAAAAAATATTTTGTTGGAGCGCATAATATACAGGGTGTTGAATTTAAACTAGTTAAAATTACCCATATTTTTCCATTTTTTTTAATGCGATATTTTATTACTGATAATTTCAGAAGATAGTATGGAAAAAAAACCTACAATTTTTATCTGAAACGTTTTTTTCTATCATTAAAAATAAAGGCTAGAGATGCCACGTAAATATATTCAAAGACCCTGTACAAATGTAAAATTTTAAAATTAATCAGGTTGTGTTAGGACACAATACGACGAAACAGCGCCGGCTCTTCATAATAAGCCTAGGCATATCGTGTAGCTTGATTATTTTACATGATACGTCGACGCTTTATGTTAGCATCAAACACTAAAATCTGTCATTCCTTAAACAGCGAAAAAACTTTGTTTGACTAACAAGAGCTAACCTAAAAATAACACTGTTACGCCGTTTGCTGGCAATACAAGTACTAACTAGACATAAAATGACGGTTGTCAGTGTTTGACAATTCAAACAGTCTGTATCACTTTTTTACACTAACTTGGGCAATCTCTCGAAATCTAATAGAAAACCCAAAAATAGTATGACGAGTTCCCATAAACTTTTTTCCTACGAGCCTTTTCTACGGAGATACAGATACATAACGGACGACCCTGGAAATCGTTTTTGTTTAAATAACTTTTAAAATACTAGGCGTAATTTATATTTTTTAATATAATGGTAACTAGATGTCTTCTTAAAATGAACACATTAAATCATATTTGGCTTATTTAGTTTGCCAGGGACGGACTAGCTCTGACACAATATAATAGTAATTTTTTTAACACCATGTATGATAAAGGCTCAACAATATTATTTTTGGATAGCCTTTAACCTTAAATTAAAAAAGGTATTTTTGATTGACATCGAAAAAATCAACTGTTTACGAGAAATAAAATATCAGAGTTGGTAATTTTTTCACATTATACAGGATGTTTTCTAATTGCACGTCAATATTTAAGAAGGCAATTTTTGGGTCCATTTTAAGGAGAAAACTTCATATGAACGTACGTCCTAAACGTCTTAACTTTTAAGATACAGGTTGGTAACATTTTTAAAAATAAATCATGTATTATTAATATCTGTAATACCACTTTAGATATTTTAATGAAATTTAACATGCATGTACTATGTATCAAGAAGCATGTTTAAGTATACCACTTTTTTTTATTTGCCCAAATAGGCAGGTCAAATTCTGTACGAATGCCACTGGTGGAAATGAAAAAAATGTGGTGAACTAAAAAAAGCATTTTGATACATAGCACATTTATGCCAAATTTTATTAAAATATCTAAAGTGGTATTACAGATATTAATAATAAATGATTTATTTTTAAAAATTTTACCACTCTGTATCTCAAAAGTTAAGACGCTTAGAACATACGTTCATATAAAGTTTTCTTCTTAAAATTGACCCAAAAATTGCTTACCTAAATTTTGACGTACAATAAGAAAACACCCTGTATAATGTAAAAAATTACCAACCGAGATATTTTATTTCTCGTAAACAGTTGATTTTATCGATGTCAATCAAGAATATCTTTTTTTTAGTTTAAGGTTAAAGCTATCCAAAAATATTATTGATGAGCCTTTATCATACAGGGTGTTAAAAATTGCTTATATTGTGTCAGAGCTAGTCCGTCCTTGGCAAACTAAATAAGCCAAATATGATTTAATAGGTTCATTTTAAGAAGACTTATCTAGTTACCATCATATTAAAAAAATATTAAATCACGCCTAGTATTTTTAAAACTTATTTAAACAAACACGATTTCCAGGGGCGTCCATTATGTACCTGTATCTCCGTAGGGGAGGGTCATAGGAAAAAGTTTATGGGAACTTGTCATAATATTTTTAGGTTTTCTATTACATTCCGAGAGATTGCCCACATATTCTGGGACACCCTGTACAATTCCAGAAACATTCTAGAATATTCTTATACTATATCTTATAAAATACTAAAATATAACTATAAAATCCTTTATTCTAAGGGTGCTACCATATAACTATTTATATGTGTAATATGGTAACAATATATTTTTTTAACAAGGCAACACTTAATAATATTCGAAAAAATATAATGAAATATATCTCTTAACTTATACGTTATTTTGCAGTAAACATTATGTTTTACCAATTTGGTTACAGCAAAAATAGTTTGTCCATCCTTGTCTATGCAAATAATTTATCTCTGCATAATAAGCAACTTCGTTCTTCGTTTAAATAGTTTCAGTTATTATTCCGATTCCTTTTCATTTACTATGCTTTTCTGCGATCTAAAAGGAAGCTCCAACATATTAACGATCGCAAATATGCATATCCACTAAACCCACAGTTTATAGTCCTAACACAGCAACGGTTTACATTGCATGTCGCTTCTCAAATCTGCAGTGTAATTAAATGTTAAACGTCTGGCAAGTTTAATAGAATCTAAGATTGAGGTCGTAAGCCACAGACTCTATGTGGCATTGCGGTCTTTTAGATTAGAAAGCGGATCCTTTGACATATTTAAAGGAATTTACTTAGACGTTTTGACATTTTCAAATTAAAATTATGTCTGCTTAAATCACAGAGGTTTTGTAGTTTATCCTTATTTTCAAATAATGCCAGTTTTCGAGATATATCTACATATATTGAATAGTTCTTCTTGGGTACACGAAAAAGAAATTTTTATACGATGTGACAGCTTTGGTGCTGGTTTCGGGGCATACTGAGCTCTGCCCTATAACCCCTAAACTTGCAAATGCTTAAAACAGAAAAAAAACACCCATAAAACCCAAGAAAATCCAAGTATTTACCTACATTTCGGGGGCAAATCTACCTCCGGTTTTAAATTAAAAAATAATGTATACCCACGTTACTGAAAATTAAGTAGGTAATAATTAAAACAAAAATCGTGAGAATTTTATTATAAAAATTATAAAGATTCTGAGATCGTTTTTGACGTAATATTACTATTGAAATTAATCTGTTGTGATTGGTATATTTATTATTAAAAAAAAACAAGGGGTTGGTGTGATAACTGATTTTAAGTTTTCCTCACATCGCTTTGGCATTAAGCAAAGGTAACCATGTATTATTTATTTATTTATTTATTTATTATTTATTTATTTATTTATTTATTTATTTATTTATTTATTTATTTATAAAGTTTTTTTTTTGAAAACCGGTATGCTTATATATCCAACATTAAGGAATTTATCAATCGTAGTGTAATTTTTTTGTCGACTTCCGATTAAGCCGGAAATTATTTTTTAAATGCAACACCCGGTATATTTTATTGTTATCGGACGAATAATAAACAACTACTAGGAAGTATCAAAAATATGAAAAGAAAATATATTAAAAAATTTTCATCACCTTTAAAAAACTTACCCGGTTGCAGAAACGTGATTAGTACTTTGTGGTTAACGAAATTAATTTTAAGTTGCCTACTAAAACCATGAATAACACTGACTAGGTTATGTTAAACATTAAAAACCTTGATTAAAAACTTTTGTCAACCTTTAAAATAATAGTTTTAATTTAGTCACGAATGAAAGTAATTAAAGACTTGTCAAAAGTTTCTTTTATTCGGTTTTACTATTTTTCGTTTCGCTTCATAGAGCCCTTCTTATATACAGGGTCTTTAATTATATTTACGTGGCCTCTGTGGCCTTTATTTTTGAAGATAGAAAAAAATGTTTCCTATAAAAATTGTAGGTTTTTTTCCATATTATATTTAAAAATTATCAACAAAAAATTATCGCCTTAGAAAAATGGAAAAATATGGACAACTTTAACTTTTTCAAATGAAACACTCTGTATATTATGCGCTACAATAAAGGATCTTTTTTGCTGATTTCAAAAAAAATATATATATATATATATATATATATATATATATATATATATATATATATATATATATATATATATATATATATATATATATATATATATATTATATATATATATATATATATATATATATATATATATATATATATATATATATATATATACATTGATGATATTTGGGTAAACCAATTTTGAGACATTAAATAAAAAATATATTATTATTAAGAAGGCCATGGAAACAATGAATTGAGATAAATTGACGTCTCGATATTGTAAAAAGTTTAGGGTTTATCATTTGAACTATAATACTTTTGCGATGATGATCGCGTTGTTAAATTTAGTAGGACTTAGCAATTGTTAAAGTTAACAAGGTTTAGAATGTTTAACAAAATGTCAGATTTTGACAGGTTGCTTACTAAAATCATTGAATAACACTGACAATGACGTTTTGTTAAACATTCTAAACCGTTGTTAACTTTTAACAATTGCTAAGTCCATTGCTAAATTTACCAACGCGATCATCACTCGGCCGTTTAAATTGCTTTCTTGTCGATGTTATCCAGAAAAACAAAAAGTGCTATTGTGCGTCTTTTTTATGGCAAAAATAATAATTTGACAACAGTGCAACGGAAATATCACTTATTACGTCCTTAACAATGGTAACCATCTATAAACACTATTAAATACATAGTAAGAAAGTTTAGTGAACGGAAAAGCCCAAAAATAAAGAAGTAACACGAAATAAAAACGAAGATTTGGATATCCTCGTTTTTTTCAGGATAATTATTATGCTTTTTCTATTGGACAAGCACTAACTACTTTTATTAATTTTTAAAAAATCCTAAAGTATAAATTTTGAATGCGGTATCCAAATTAAAAAAAAGATTATAAAATTTATTCAACCTTAAAATTTTACAAATTCTATCCTTATAAATTTATGTCCATCCAGAATCTTTTAAACAAAACATGTAGGACCGACCTGAGTATGCATTGGAAATAGCTAGGCTTATGCAGCAAGATCCAGAGTTTTTATATAAAATTCTTTACACCAAGAGTCTTTCTTCATTATAGCAGGAATGTTTAACAGCAAGAATAAACATTATTGCTCCAGAGAAAACACTCATCAAATTTAGCAATATAATAATTTATTGTTTCCATGGCTTTCTTGATACTAATATGAAATTTTTTTGCAATTTATTTTTAATTTAAGCTAAAATATCTCAAAAATGGTTCAGACAAATATCATCAATGTATATTTGAAATCAGCAAAACAAACTCATTCATTGTAGCGCATAATATACAGGATGTTTCATTTAAAGAAGTTAAAGTTGCCTTTATTTTTCAATTTTTTTAATGCAATATTTTTTTACTGATAATTTCAAAAGGTAACATAGAAAAGAATCTACAATTTTTATATGAAACATGTTTTTCTTTCTTAAAAAATAAAGGCTCCAGATGCAACGTAAATATAATCAAAGACCCTGTACATAGTTAACAAGATTACGGCAAAAAAGTTTAAAAAAAGCAAAAAATTTTAATAAACATTTTTCAATTAATATTTAATACCTTGATAAAAATTACTTTGCGTGACGTACTCGGTTTTGATTCCGAAAGCGCAACCAAAAAAAGTCGCCCTCGGAAGTCCATTTTTAGCGTTAAATTAAAATAATAAATAATGGAGATAGAGTTTCGGGAGTTGAGACGTTTTTTTTGGAAATTTTCTCCTCTTTAAGGATCTTTTTTGCAATTTCGACTATCTCTTATGGTTTTTGAGTTATCATCAAAAATCAAAAGAGCTTCTTTTTTTTTTCGTTTTTTGTTAATAACAATTCCAATTTTTATTGGCAAAAAAATCCTTAAAACGCCTTTTTCAGATTTGCATTTCGCGTCAAATGAGCGATCGCTTATATTCTTCTAACTATTTTTCGCAGGAGCCACACTTCTTGAATTGGCTAATTATTAAGTGTTTTGAGTTAAAATCTAAGTATCTGTTTGTATGTGTAGGTTTTTTGAAAATTTTGGATTCAGAGATACTTATATCTTTTTTTTATTAGAACCTCAAAAAACAAAAGTTGTGAGTTTTTTCTTTTTCTTAAGTGAAAGTATAGTAGGTTCTTGCGTATAAATGTGTGTTAAAAAATCACTTAAACAATGTTCGTCATATTGAGAAATAGAAAAAATGTCCATCTATATATCTTCACCAAACTAAGGGTTTATAATGATAATTTTTTACAAAATTAAATTTAACCTTTTTTATAAAAATATTACCTAATATTGGTGATAAAGGTGTACTTATTGATATACCACAACAATATAGAACCAAAGATAATACTACTACGGATAGATGGTTCATTTAAATGGGGCGCTCTGAATCAGTTCGGAGATATCAATGCTTCCGTAAATGCGAATAAAATTAAGTCGGTAACCCCTGCCCCAGCGAAACGAGGTACGAGACCATGTGTGACGTTGCCAATGTCTGTCGCTTGTACCTTATTCGGAATACCAAGTAGCGAAAGTGGGAGGCTAAACGGGCTGTGTATTTTCAAGTCGCGTTTCATCACGCCAATAGTAAAGGCCTGCCGGCAACACTGTTTAACTTTCGTTCAAGGATTGAAATGCACAGCGCGAAAATCTCTCGATGGACATCGGCTCGCGTTAGCCAAAGTCCATTAGGGGTATCAAAAATATAGCATTGAATGGTTCATCTTATCCGTAGTAGTATTATCTTTGATAGAACATATGTACATATTTACATATACTTTCCAAAAGAGCTGGGTAGGAATCAAATCCTTTTGGAATCGATTACTTTTTAAAAATAGGATCCGTGATCCGGATTCGCTATATAATTAAAAAATGATCCGGAATTGATGCCTTTTTGAAAGGATCCGATTCCAAAAAGGAATCGCTTTCTTATATTTATAATTTGAGACAAATGCACAAAATCGGCCATTTTGAATACGCAATTTCAAATTTCCAAATTTTCAGCCAAGATTCTTATTTTCGAAATTTTGACCCCCTGAAATCCTTATATTCCGAATCTGTGGCAAATTGGTTTATAAATGCCAAAATCGGCCATTTTAAATTTTTTATTTCAAATTTCCAAATTTTTATCTAAAAGTCTTAATTAGCATCACATTGGTTTTTGGAAATTAAGATAAAGAATTTTAAATATCTGCCCATTAAGATCTTGAAAAAAGGAAACACACCTAACACGTGATTTTAAACTAAAATATGTTGTTTTTTAGGTCCGGAGAAACAACATTTAATTTTTTTTTTAATCGTTGAGATAACCCTGAGGGACTTTTCAATGGGACATTTCATTATTTTTATATAGGGTGTCATCTAAAGCTGTCAAAGTACTCTTAAATAGTACTTGTACAGTACCGTTTATTTAAATTACTTCAAGTACAAGTACCAAGTATTCATTAAAATGTACTTGCATTTTCAAGTAAATTGAAAAAGTACTTGAAGTACCACCCAAGTATTTTACTTGAAGTAAATCCAAGTACTTGAAGTAAACCAAAGTACTTGAAGTAAAAAAAGTACTTGAAGTAAAACAAAGTACTTGAACTACATCAAAGTACTTGAAGTACATAAAAGTACTTGAAGTAATTAAAAGCACTTCAAGTAAAACAAATTATACTTGATTTTTTGCTCAGAACGGGGTTTTCCAACAACTCCTAAAAGCTTTAAGGACTGAGCGCTACGTCATTGGAAAGAAATTTCGTATGTATATTTATGGCAACAGGCCTACAATGCCGTACTCGGGTGAGCGCTTGGGCCTTAAACTGTTATAGGAAATATTGGTTTTTCCCAAATTGGGTTTTTTCCCTGTGGTTGCCAACGGGTTGGCGTTGGCATCCGATACATACGGGTTGGCGTTAAAACCCGTTGGCATCCGATACATCTGTCAAAAGCGAGTGTTTTCATATGGGTGCCTACAGCAGGTTGGCACCCAAAACCTATTCTTGAGAAATATTTTAATTTCCCATCAACACAAAAGCAAGTCAGAACAATCTAATTTCAATTTTGATGTCGGTTTCCATTTTATTAGTGGAAATTTTGTTTTAAGTTCTCAGTAATAGTTGGACTTGTCTTGTTGTTGGATCCAATTCAAATGAGCGCTGTAATGCAATACAATAGAAACAGCAGCGGTTGCGCATATTTCTTGTTTTAACTTGTTTGTTATCTAAGGCGTGTAAATTCGAGTACTTGTTTGATTTTTTACTTCAAGTACTTTTTATTTACTTGAAATGCTTTTTTTACTTAAAGTACTTTTTTTACTTGAAGTACTTTTTTTACTTCAAGTACATCGTAATACTTCAAGTACTTAAATAAATACTTCAAGTAATTTACTTGGTCAAATCAAGTAAAAATCCAAGTATCTTCATAAAAACTAATCAAGTACAAGTACCTCCTAATAAAAAGTACTTGAAGTAAAATACTTGAAGTACAAAAAAGTACTTCAAGTAAAATTTTACTTGAAGTACTTCAAGTTTTGACAGCTCTGGTGTCATTCAAAAATAATTTAAAATTTTAATACATTTTTATATTCTGTAAGCACAAAATTATTAAACGGTACTGGTGAAACTTCCTGTAAAATAACAATAAGATGTCCCATTTATAAGTAGCTTAAGGTTATATCAAGAATCACATTTAAAAACCTTATAAAAATCTAGCATCGCAAGTTTTGAAATACAGTTCGAGAAAATGTTATTTTTAAGGATGGATTCATGTTGATCTCGGAAATAACATATTCAAATTTGAGGAATATTTACCAAAAACTAGTTTGGCTAAGAGTTACAGCATTTCAAAAAAAAGGCTAAAATTATATATCGGCTCAAGCTTTGTGCTAAAAACTTTGACGCTTGATTAATTATCTGAATTATGTAGTATCAATCGTATCGTAACCAATTGTAAGTATAAAAACTAAAGATGATTCAGATCCGTGATCCAATAAATTGGAATCGATTCCCCGAATTCGATTGCTTTTTTGCTTAAAAAAATCGTGATTCGTGTTAAGGATTCGATTCCATTACGAGGATCCGGATCCGAGAATCGATTCCATTTTTGAAGATCCCGTTCCAGCTCTGCTTTCTAAAAACTTTAGAAAAGTTAGTCAGTCAAAATTTCCCACCATATTCCCCAAAAAATTGCCATATTCGGGTGTTTTAATTTTTTAAAATTTTGTATAAAAAGTAAGCTAAAAATGTTATAAAATTCGCAATTCACCGAAAGGCATACGTGTTACCCTATAAGGTAAGCTCATGCAATCGCAATATATATATATATATATATATATATATATATATATATATATATATATATATATATATATATATATATATATATATATATATATATATATATATATATATATATATATATATATTTTATATATATATATATATATATATATATATATATATATATATATATATATATATATATATATATATATATATATATATATATATATATATATATATATATATATATATATATATATATATATATATATATATATATATATATATATATATATATATATATATATATATATATATATATATAGATAGATATATACATATATTTATTTATAATTCTGACAAAAACAGAAGTTACAGCGTAAATTTTTTAGTTGACATATCAACCCTCGTTGTGCGTGACGCAAAATTTGCAAAACCAACATGTACGGAAACGGATAATATTCGCCATTTGCATGCATATACATACATTTGGCACTGGCGCGGTCCATGTTTCAAAATTTATTTATTACCGGGCACTGAAAATAAGCGAAGAGTAAATCCTGCTTTATTCATTATACTTGCCCTACGCATGAGATTATATTTTTCAACCCCATACTGGGACTACGGCAAGTACGCTCTGTAAAATCCTTATACTCGTAAAGTTATTTTCAATAAGAGTAGTTATAATTATGGGTAAAAGGAGTTTATTTCTATGTTACCGGAAGTTATTATAATTTTTTTAATTTCGAAGCACCACAAAATAAAAAAGTTGAAGGTCCGAAAGGCTTGACCCTGGTATCTATATGTCTTTGGGGTCACTGAATCTGAATCCTGAGTCAGATTGATTCTATCAGGTCAGGTCAAGGGCATTTTAAGGTCAAATCTGCAAAATTACACAGCTCAATAACAAATAAATTGAAGGTCCCAAAGACTTGGCCATGGAATCTTTATGTGTTTTAGATCGCTGAATCCGAATCCGGGGTCAGTTTGACTTCATCATGTCAGGTTCAAGGGTATTTCAAGGCCAAATCTGCAAAATTAATCGCAACCAAATTTGAAGGGTGTATAATTATGTTTTTAAGATCGCTAAATACGACTCCGTGGTCAAATCTGTAAAATTATAATTTTGCAAATTTGACCTTGAAATATTTCTGGACCATGACCTGATGGGATCAAACTGACCACGGGTTCATATTCAGCGACCTCAAAAACATAAGTATATACTCTTGCGATTAGTTATTTCAAATTTGACCTTGAAACACCCTTGACCTTGACCTGATAGGGTTAAACTGACCCCGGATTCGGATTTAGCGACCCCAGAAACATAAAGAGACCATAGCCAAGTTTTTCGGACTTTTAACTTTTTTTTATTTTGGGGCTGTGTTATCGTTTATAATATCAAACTGCCTAACATCTATTTAAAATTAACCTGATATTGCCACCATTTTACTTAGTTTTCTTTTAAATATCTTTTGTGATCTAAATATTTCAATTTCTTGGAAAACGTATCACGAAAATATGTTTAAACTATTTAAATCTTTTTTAATCACTTCTTTATGCATGCAATGTTACACCAAAGATATCTTAGAAGCCAAACCCAGTGTTTTGTTCATGGGCCAGTCGACCAACGGCACCACAGCTCGGCTATTACTATATAAGGGTAAAAGGGATAAATATAGTAGTGGGACTAACCACAGGGTACACGCGCTACAACTGACGCAAAGCATTGCCATTTGACAATGTCAGGCAAAATTATTGTTTATTCTGAAAAATTTATTTATAAAATCCAGTTTCAGACACTATTTTAGAGAACCAGGAACCTACTAAAACATTGGGCTTATTTTAAAAAAATATGTATATCAATTATTAAAATATTTATTTAAAGAAAAATCTTCTTTTTAGCTTTTTGTATAAACCCCTTGCTAAAACATTGCTAAAAAGTAGTAAATAATGTTTTGGAAAGTGATTTGTTTTGACCACTTATACCACAAAAAGTAAACAATTTACGTTATTTACGGTTAAATTCTAAAAAACTTGATCCAAATTTGGTAATTTCTCGAAATTATTTTATTTCGGTTTGACCTGCTGTTCAATAAAGATCCATAAATTTAATATTTGCTTACCGTTCTAACATTAAATTGGCTAGCTTAAGTTAATTGTACTTATAGTGTAAAAAACATAATTCATAATCGCATGGACCTATATATCTAACTATTTTTTTATTTTTTATGAATATGCTTATTTCATTGTTGTACTGATATAGTTTTTAAAAGTTTTTAGGCCGCAGCATTATCCCACTTATAACGGTGGATATAAATTTTTGGTCAGTTTGTTTGATAAAACTTGTTTGGGATATAATAATTTTAACTTTTTTTTTGTATTTTTCGCATATTCATTACGCGTTTTTGGCGTGGTTGTGTTGAATTTTAGTTCTATTAATAATGGATCATGATAACCATTTATGCAATTAGGATTGGTTCTGTGTAATTTGGTTTAGGCCTATTTAAATGCCTTTATTATATACGATAGTACCCTTCACTTTTATGTTCGGTTTTTCAAGCCTGCCTCTAAATCTTATTTGGGCAACAAGCGCAAGGTAATGCAGATATCTCTTTTACAAGACCTTAAACTAATATTGGATTGTGGCGCCAAAAATCTTGTTCAGTTCAATGCCTTCAATACACAGTCCTCTTTGCTGTTGCAAAAAAGTCTGCCAATGCTCATCCTTTACATGTAAGCGACCAAGTTTTGTAGAACAGTCATTCAATCTTGTTCGCGTTACTTTTAGTCCAGTAACTGAAGACCTGAAAGTACCCAGAGCAGTAAATAAATCTGTACAGATTTTATTTGTGGCGCAATTCTTAGGTCTTCGTGGATGCTTTCGAGCGCGAAAAAGTTCATCACGATTCCGACGTGGGAACCTGCTGAAGATGGCCCCCTAAAGTCCCAAAAATGAGTTTCCCGCGAATATCGGCCAAAATATGCGAAATAGAGAATTTTTGTTTAAACAAAAAATGAAAATCACCTCGAAACCTGCAAAAATGGTCCTTACCATCTTTTTCCCAACACAAATATTTTTCGCAAAAACGTCCGTCGAAAAATCCATAACATTCCACCCTGGATAGATGTGGTTAGTTTGTGAGTCCGCAAATCACTGGTGTGATGAATTTCCCCGATTTTTGGAAAATTATTGGACTTTATTAAGAAGAAAAAGGTATATTTAGAAACTAGACAATCTAAGCTTTCAAATGATGTGCAATAAAAAGCATTTTAATAGAGTATGAGTTTTTGAATCGCGTTTATTCCACAGATTTTCTAGATCTCCGGAAACGGCTAAAAATGCAAATGAGCAAAACAATTTTTTATCAAAACGCAAGAAAAATGGTAAAGAAAATTTTCTGGGATCATTATAAAAAACAAATGGTAATAACAAACCATTTTTTCAAAAATATATCAATAAATTAATAAGATACTCTCAAAATATTGAGAAAAAAATTTTTGACCGCTTTTTTTAATATTCTAGAGAAATCAGACAGGACCCAAACTCATATGCAATGATGGGTACGGGTTTTTTCATTCCGATGAACTTTAAATTATTAAAAAATGTACATTATTGCCCGAGTAATGGAACAATTCGTCCGCCTGCTTATAAGTGAATCCATGAAGATAGCGGCATTCTAGCGGTAGAGCGGCACCTGAAATGAGGGAACTTTTGGGTCCCGTTATCTTAAAAACTATCGATTTTTTGAAAAAAAGTAATGGACCATTTTTGTAGATTACAAGGCGATCTTTATTTTTTGTCAAAACAAAAATTCTCCAATTCGCATATTATGGCAGATATTAGCGGGAAATCCATTTTTCGGGCCTTGAGGGGCCATTTTTAGCACTTTCCCACGTGTTAATGTTGATAAACTTTTTTTCGCTCGAAAGCATTCCCGAAGACCTTAGAATCGCGCCACAAGGGAAAACTGTACAGATTTATTTACAGCTTTGTCTTTTGACTTATTGGACTATTTGAAAAATAACCTCAACTGACACAAATACATTACATTCATAGCTCTTTCTAGCCAGAAAGTATTTATCTCCTTCTAATCTGTATAAACTGTATGTATTTCAAATTAGATCCTGTTTAGAATATTGTTCCCATGTCTGGGGAATTGGCATCTTCTAGAACTGTAGAAACTATTGATATTTTACCTAATTGCAATTTTCTCTACTTAAAAACATTAAATGCTTTTTAGCAAGATATTCAATTTTAGATTTAGAGCTCTTATAAAAATCCATTCATAGATATGTGCCATTCCTTCGTACACTTTCAGTTAAGCATGAATAATATAGTTAAACCATTTGCAAATGCAAAGTATGCTGGCGAGAAATGCGATAAAAGTTAATGGTAACAGGCAAGTTTCGAAGTAACAAAAGTTCCAGATAGCAAATTTCTATAAATGAGGCACAATGCACTTCCTAAGCGGGTGTCGCGCATTTGAATACTGCTCTCGACTTAGCATCCGCCGTTTGAATGAATGCTGCCTGTCCAAGATTTTCCATTGAGTTCAGTAGCGTAACCATGGTTTTTGTAAAAAAATATAGGATCGTGGAAAGACAAAAAAATAAAATATTTATTCCAATGAATTAGCTTTACCCCCAGAGCTGTCGCAATTACTTTTAAAAAGTAATTTAATTACAATTACCAATTACTCTTCTAAGTAGTAGTAAATTACGATTACCAATTACTAGCACGTTTGTTAAAAGTAATTTAATTATCAATTAAAAATTAAAGTAATGATATATTTTAGCATGTACTCTATATAAATTACCACATATTATATTAAACACGATACACTAAAAAAATAAAATATATATACTAATATACATCATACGCCACACTATTCAAACTACTTTTTCGGCAGTGGAGAGAAAAAACAAAACAGAAGGAAAACTGACTCATACACCCAGAACGCGAAATATTTTTAAAGACTTTGTACGTCGTTTAAAGGGTTGATATAGCCTCAGATGAGAAAAAACTCCTCTACCAACTTTTAAGACGAATAATCTTGTGGGTATTACGCCTAAATCGGCAATAACGGTTCAACATTAAATCACTTCAAAATGAAAATTTCTTTTTATCGTACGTTACCAAACATCAACAGATTTTTCCACAAAAAAAGTATAAAAACGGTGGCGGTAGGCATCAATCGAAAATACCAAATTGGCGCGGAGGCGGGGTTCGCCGGATTCAAAGCGGCCCGCCTTGTTTCAAGATGCTCTTTCCGACTGACAAAAATTCTGGCAGTTTTTCCATAAAGAAAGGTAATTGAATTTTTCGTAGTAATTTAATTATTTATTAGCTAATTGAAATAATTTTTAAGTAATTCAATTACTTTATAAGTAATCGAATTACTTTCTGACTCACCAAAATTTCGGCAGTTTTTCCATAAAGGAAGGTAATTGAATTTTTCGTAGTAATTTAATTATTTATTAGCTAATTGAAATTATTTTTAAGTAATTCAATTACTTTATAAGTAATCGAATTACTTTCTGAGTAATTGAATTACTTTGGATTCGTAAAAATCAATTACCAATAACGATTACAATATCCTATTAATTGATAATGCAAGTTCAATTACCTTTTCCGAAAAGTAATTGAATTTAAGTAATTCAATTACTCAGAAGTAATTGAATACGATTTTTCAATTATTTTGATTCATTACCGACAGCTCTGTTAACCCCCTAACTTCTCTCGGTTAATCAAAAGTTGTGAAAAAAAATTCGTTGCTGGTTTTTCTTTAGGACATTAAGTTTCACGTAGGTGTAGCTGTAGTGACATCACAAAAAACAAAAATGTTGCTTTTTAATAACAAATAAAAAAATACGTTATAAGTTTATTATTAACGCTGCTGGTAGCTCTTTTGGGTAATTAGCAATTTAAATTTTTAATATCAATTTTGGGGTGTATTCTTTCTGTAATCTAGGTTTTAGTCTTCGATTATCGTGACCTTAATGGTTTTCGGTACTTCTCTAGTATTTTTCTACTGTTTTTGGTTATTTGCTTAGGTGTTGTTTATTTTTAGGTTTTTTGACAACTGTGTTTAGTACTTATTGTTAAATTTTTACAACTTAATTACTGTGTCGAGTCGTAAAAGCGTTCACTAAAATTGCCCATAGATACTGTGGTATAAATCTTTCAAGCTTACCTTAATTCCTTTTGAAACACGGCAAACAAAGGGTCATTCCGATGTTAGAACAAAAACAATACTTTAATAAATATTATACAATCAGCGCGTCTAAAAAAGTGTCAATTAAACTTGAAGAAGTGGATGTGGGATTGTTACGATCATATTATAGAAGTTTATGTTGAGCTGCTTATTATAAATGTGTAATCAAATTCAGTTGTTGAGAATGTGGATTTAATCAAAAAAAGCTCCGTACTTGTTAACTAGTTTTTTGAGTTACTAAAAAAAATTAGCACTGAAATTTAATACAGAAATAGATGTTACCTTAGGTTTTAATTATCAATTATACATACAGTTACGTACTTTTTATCACCATTTCTCTTCTACTACGTTTAGTCTAGCCGAGAAATGTGTTTCCTGCGAAAAATAGTTAGAAGTCTTCCAAAAATATGAGCGATAGCTCATTTGACGCGGAATGCAAATCTGGGAAATAAGGAAACAAAAAAAGCCATTTCGAATTTTCATGATAACTCAAAAACCATAAAAGGTAGCTGAAATTCCAAAAAAGATCCTTGAAGAGGAAAATTCAAAAAATTCAGAACACTTCAAAGAATTTATTTTCGTTAAAAATTAAACTTAAAGTTAGTTTTTCAACAGGTGAGACAATTGTCAATTAAAAAAATTGTTTCGAACTTTCGTTCTTATTGTACTTAAAAAAAATGCTTAAATTATTGTCGTATAAGTTTTTCGCTTCGTAAAGCTCTTCTTATATACATACTTAACAAGATTACGCCATAAAAGTTTTTAAAAAATATTTCTTTGCTTAAATAATAATTTTATAATTTTGACAAAAATGAAAGATCAGAGTAATATTGTCAAAGTTATAAATTTATTACAAACAATGCACTAAGCAAGCACTATTTTTTTATACTTAGATGGTGCGATCTTGTTAAGTATGTATATAAAAGGGCTCCACGACTCGATAAATTTATAAGACAATTATTTAAACTTACTTTTTTTAATGTACAATGAAGACGAAAGTTCGAAACAATTTTGTTAATTAACAATTGTCTAACTTGTTGAAAAATTAACTTTAAATTAAATTTTTAACGGGAATAAATTATTAAAGGGGTTTTCAAAACATCATAATTTTTTAACATTTTTTAAATAATATTTAATACTATAAAAAAAATTATTTATTGTGACGTATGTACTTGGTTTTGACGCCGAGCGCTCCACCAAACATATCGCGCGGAGGCCCATTTTCAGCGTTAAATTAAAATTATAAATAATACAGATAGAACTCTAGGAGCTAGACTTTTTTATGGGAAAATACCTTCTCTTCATGGATCTTTTTTCGAATTTCCGCTATTTCTTACGCTTCTTGAGTTATCATCAAAAAATGTTTTTTTATTTCGTTTTTTCTTATTAACAATTTCAATTTTTATTGGCTGAAATAATCCTTAAAAACTCTTTCTCACATTAGCATTTCGCGTCGAATGACCTATCGCTCATATTTTCTTGAAGCCTTCTAACTATTTTTCGCAGGAAACACACTTCTCGACTAGACTAGTTGATATTGTTTAAGCCTTTTTTTTAAAACGCCATGGGTACTCTGCTTCATGCGTTATTGTTTATGGCGTTTCTCTAGAGCAAGTTTCGAACTATCAAATGTGTCTACAAAGAATCATACTTTTTTGTAGGTGAATTATAAAAACATGTTTAATAATTTTCTCCAAACGAATTTGCAAGTTAAAAGTAATTTAGCAAATACCGCCAATGGCAATATTGCACCAACCATCGATTGTTTTCTCATAGGTCTCAGTAAAGGTCTTTTTAGAAACCCTTATCCTGGCTATCAATTTACCGTACTTGTGGCTTTTAACTTATAGCATCACCTTGTATGTTATAACAAAAAAAAATGCCAATCAAGTTAAGATAAAGATATTAAAATGTTTGGGAGGTCCACCATTTCTTTTGAAAATAAACCGGGACCCAATCCCTTCTACGTAGGAAAAACATGGTGAACTACATAATGGATTAATTTTTCAATCGTATCGTTATTTTTATCTAGAACAGTTATCAAAAGGTTATTCATTAATTTTAGAAAGAAAGAGTATTACGATACCTTTTTGTCGCCATATTGCGATATCAAATCACTGCTTGCTTGAAAGATGATAATCGATGTGAAAAAAAGTGCATTTTCATGTTTTTTTTTTTAATCTGAGCTGTTTGGCCTTACATACTATGTGTTTTGGCCACGGATCTAAATAGTTTACTCTAATATGTAAAATCCCTAAACACATATGGACAAGGACACATGCTTCACATCCGTCAGGATGACTTTTAGTACAAGACACAGAAAGAGGACCACTAAAGAAGGAAAAAAACATAAAGGAAAGATTTAGGCTATACTACTAATCAATTATAAATAAATTTATATATTGTATCTATTTCTTGACAGTATTTCCCAAGAGTAACAATCACTGTCGGGTTATTGATTTTTAAAATTTCCGGGAGCCATATTGGCAGCGAAAAGTTGTTAGAAAGTAGATAATTTATACATTTTCATTTTATAAAGAGAATATTTGTACTTTTTTATTGTTTAATAATTTACTTATTTAGATATCGATGTGTAAGCTCCTCTCTCTTCTTCCCCTATTTATTTTTATATTTTTTATTTTAATCATTTATTTTTTAATTTTCCTAAATCAAAATTTAAATAACTAAAAAAAATACTTTCACAAATGCGAATTATACTTTTATGATGATTAAAATATAATCGCTGCATATTTCGTGGGATTAATTCAGTTAATACGTTTTGGCGGCCGTAAAATTTACGTGACAAACCGTATTTAAGAACTTTCAAAACATGCGGAAAAAATAAAACGCTTCGAAAATAACCGGAATGTTTTTATAAGCTTTATGTTTCTTTTAAAGTTGACGTAATCTAAGGAGCTTTGCATTTTAATGCATAAAGAAATTAAGGCATATATATTATGTAAACATACCAGCGACACTTTAGACTGTCGGCCAAATTAAATTAACCTATTTATTTAAAGAAAAATAACAAATATAATTTACGCCTGACCGCTTTGAAAAGATATTTTCTTTTTTGGTTTATTAAAGTAAAAAGTGCAATTATGTCCTGAAATAGACAAGAAATAAGTTAGAAAGATTTTTTCTTTCTATTAATAAATAGTACTCTTTATCTTCTTCTCTAAATACTTCGTTGAATTTCGGTAATAGACACATTGTATATTATGTTACATAAAAACAGGTTTATTTGTGGAAAAATGCATAACTTATGAACAGGTGCATCATTTTGGCTGTCACTTGTCAATCCAATTTTTGTTTTTTGTTATTTTGTTTTGTTCCGTTTGGGGTTATATTGTCTTGGTCTTATAAAATTTAAATATATATAATATATATATATATATATATATATATATATATATATATATATATATATATATATATATATATATATATATATATATATATATATATATATATATATATATATATATATATATATATATATACATATATAAAGTTTAGAAGTGGTTCCTTTTCTTTGCCTGTTTAGGTATATTGTTTTATTATTTAGTATTCTTGGGTTTAAAGCCAGTTAAAACAAAATTTTCTAAATAAAATATAATTTTTAAAATTAACGTTTCGGCTCTCTAGTATGAGGCCTTCATCAGAACGTCTGCAAATACAAAGAGAAAAACATAATAGAGCTGTGACTAATTACAAAATTAATTTAGTTTGTGACGTCAACTTTCTTGTAGTTGTGGTTGTCTTTATCACTTAATGCGAACGGCAGCTCTTGTGTCGGAGGCTGGGTAAGTGATCACTCAGAATCATTTGTACATCCTTTTTTTTAATATATTGGGCGCCACCTAGATTAATTATGCAATAAAGAATACCCAGTGTGAATCTAGGAAACACTTAAGTATAATACGGTTGTTACCTATAAAAGAAATTGTAAAGCAACTAGTCAGCAATAAAACAAGCGTGTTATCCAAAACCACTAAATCATTTATTTATAATAAATACCTGATGGGTATTTATTTTCTTAAAAATTGTTATTTTATACTGTATTTTACAAAAAAATATCTATATTAAATTGAGACCTATAGACGTTTAATTTAGATAAAAGAAGTAATTAACAAAATACTAGCCACTCTTGGCAATTTTAAAGCACAAGTTTTAAATGTTATTAAAAAGGGTCCCTATCCGCAAGTGTTCTAGAACCTTAAGTACTGAGACGTTAATAGTTAATTTTAAAAATATAAAAAATTACCGAGAAGACATCACAATAAATGGTTCATTAATATTTAGTATAAAAATCTTGAAAATTAAATTTTATGAAATAATTTAAAAATCTGGCCTTAAAGGTTATCCTCGGCGTCCTCAAGTCTCCAAAACTAAAGTAGACTTCTTGATAATCCCTGCTTATATACACATTTTATACATCTCCCATCATTAACGGCAATGGGCAAAAACTATGTTACATTAAGAGTTACTAAAACTCTCGTGTTAAAAACCAAAACCAAAATCAACCAAAACCCTAAAAAGAAGAAAATGCCTGAATTACTATTTTATTCATCTTCAAAGTTTTAATAAAAATTCCTACCTCATTGGCTCTAACTTTTCTTATGGATGGTTAAAAAACTGCATTTTACGGCGCAAAAAATTTGAATTCCAACCTTTTTCAGAGCCTAAAAAAAAATAAGACACATGGTTTCAAAACCCTAGTGATTTTAGGAGAAAAGAAATAAACTCACCCTCAGTAACTGGAATTACACTGGTAAAAAGAAGTACAACCCTTTTCAAATCATATTAGGGGTTTTTGGACAAAAAAAAGAAAAAAACTTTTAGACTTCCAACGGCTTCAACGGCCCAACCAAAAGTGTCCTTGTCATTCAAATCTCGACAGGATTTTTACAGATCGATGTACTAATTTTAATATTGAGATTCCAAAAACCGTACGCACAATCTAAAAGGGCTATTCGGAATTGCAACCGGGCTAAATTTCCTTATAAGGCACGGCATGGCGTTGCTGCAAGGCCACTGCTAGCCAAATGAAGCGGGTAAAAGAAGAAGAAATAATATAACCTAACTTTATCATATGACAGTTATAAAATTTGTTTATTTATATGAACTTTAAAAAGAAAGTGCTAGAAATGTAATTTTTAGGCCTTACTAAATGAGAACATAAACTAAACATACAATTTGGATGCATAGGTAATAACGTTACCGAAACAATAAGTTTACTCAACCTGAAAAAAAATAATCTTGAATGAAAAAGAAACCCACTAAAATTAGACGTCTGCTTGATCCAATTACCTATTTATATCAAAACTGAGGCAAGTAAATTTTAACTTCTTATTCAATTTATTATACATTAAATTAAAAAACATATCCATTCAAAAGTATCCGAACACCAGTTGTAGCAGTCGATAACTAATATGTTAGGTAAATATGAATGCTACATTTACCCCTCTCCGAAAAAAATAGACTATCCTGATAGTCTATTAAAATAAATTTCTAAACATAAATTAATATACAATTTTAGATATATTCCGGGATCAATTCTGAGAACAGTCTCGGAAGCGTCCCGAAAATAATACTGAAAACATACCTAACAATAACTATGAAAGCAAGTTTGACAATAATCTTGGAAGCATCTTTAAAATAAACTATGGAAGTATCTTTTAAATAAATTTTGGAAGCATGACTGGGTTGATATCTACGCGTATCACTCGTCCTTTGCGGAATACACCATCGGTAAGACACATAAAAAAGAAAAAGAAAAGTCAAATTCGGGAAAAGTCACAATCAGTAAAAGTTCTTCCAATCAACTCCAAAATTAATTAAAATAAACTAAATGTCAACAAGAAATTATGTCTCAAAATGAAGCGCATAAAAATGATACACCAAACTGTATCAATTATATTTACTATTAGACACACTATGGCAATTTCAAAAATTTACAATAAACTCTATATTTAATTTAAGACAAATAATAATATGTGAATAGTGAGTTAAAGGCGACAGTAATTATATATGAAATAAAAAAACTGTGATAAAAAAAATGGTGGGAAATTATTTAAACGCCCGGAACTATACATATTTAGGAGACCCTACACATGTACACCATTCACACTCTCATTCACTTGGTTTGGGCTTAGCAAATCTTGGCTGACGGTTCAGAGTCTATTCGCACGCGACTCGAACTTCAAACTCGTCCTGGACAAAGCTCGCTCTGTGCTTACGCCGGCGACCACATTAAGTTTAAACCTCGCAAAAACAACAAAACAAAAAGTCAGGCAACCGGCTGGGTTTAAACACCGACTCGGCTTCCACCTCAGCAGAACTCTTATCGCCTTCGCCAGCCATGTAAACGTGCAATGCAACGATTTGGATCAGTCTCCAGTGTCCGTTAAGCACAAACAAGCTGCAATAATGAAAAGCCAACATATGCTTCAAAAAGCAAAAACTATCAAATTTAACTTTAATACTGTATTATCCAAAATGTGCTTCAATAAGCAATCTATAAAATTTAACTTTAACACAGTATGAACCAAAATATGCTTCAATAAGCAAACTATAAAATTCAACTTTAATACAGTATTAACCAAAAGATGCTTCAATAAGCAAAAAAAATTAAAAACTGTAACTGTATATGTGTAAAAGATATCTCTAAGTAATTTTCAAATAAACATTTTAGAAAAGAACTATATAATGAATAAGCAAGTCGCAAAATAACACTATTATCCTTGCCCAAGGAGAAACTCAAAACTACCCAAACAACAGACAAAGGTATGTTAAGGCAAAAACTATAAGAATTAAAACTCTATAAAAAGTCACACTTTGGATATGGCCACTCTCCAAAATGGATACGAAACAATTATAATAAATATGGAGCTATACTCCAATATTCTGCAACTAAATACTGAAAATACGATACAATTTACTCTTCTTCTGAAAAATCAGAATCAGAAGAGTCGACCGTAGGAGAATTGAAAGGTTTTAAGTCTTTAATGTGCCACTTTCCAGCTTTGGAACCGTCCACATTATCTAAATCATAAACGAGATTAGAAAGCTTTTTACGAACTATACAATGAACATATTTGGGAACTAACTTAGAGGTAAATTTATCAACGGCACTGGAAAGAATTTTATTTCGGCGCCATACATGATCGCCCACATTAAAAGATATATCCCGTTTTCTAAGATTATATTGGCGAGAATTACGTTCATATGCCTTATGGATCCTATTCCTGACATCAACAAAAATATCCTTTAAGCCCTGCAAATTAGCAGCATAACCATTTCTATCCCCTGGAATTATTTCATCGTCTACTCTGACGTCTATATTCAAATCTTTATAATAATTTCCAGACAAAGGAATATGTCTACCATACACCAAAAATGCAGGAGTAAAACCTGTGACCTCATGTTTTGACGTATTGATGGCTTGTTGAATTTTAGCTATGTGTTTATCCCAATTATCATGACTGTCAATATAGCAACGAATTGCCGTACCAATTGTCCTATTATTCCTTTCGACAAAATTACATTGGGGAGAGTATACTGGATTAAAACGAATATTAAAATCATAAGTGGTACTTAAATTTTTGAAAGTTTTAGATGTGAACTGTGTACCATTATCGCATATTAAAATAGATGGTGGACCATGAACCTGAAAAACTTTATCTTCTAAAATATCCTCAATGTAACGTGTCTTAGAACTTCTTAAAGGAAATAATAAGGTATATTTTGTGAACCAACATGCCACGACCAAAAGCCATTTGTTCCCTTTCTTTGAACGAGGAAGAGGACCTATTAGATCTACAGCTATGACCTGGAAAGGATAACTAACAGATTTTTCTTTACCCATGAGTCCCATAGAAGAGCTATTTGGTGCTTTCTGAGCTCCACAAGTTTCACAACTCTTTACGAACCTCAAGACATCTTGACGCATCTTAGGCCAATAATATCGTTCTTGCAACCGATGAAAAGTTTTATAAAAACCAAAATGACCATAATTTGGAGGACTATGACAAGAATCGATGATCTCAACTCGTTGAGGTTTAGGGACCAAATACTTCCACTCCGGAATATTAACTTTTATAGGCAAACAATTCGGAACAAACTTAAAAACAAAGTCATTTTCGACTTTCCATTGTGGATAATTAGTAGGTGAATCTAAAATTTTTTGACGTAAGCTATCATACCACGGATCAATACGATCTACATCTAGCGTACCAACAACTACCTCTTCATGAATACTACTAGAATCTTCAGGATCCCCTAGAATAGGAATTCGTGATAAAGCATCTGCGACTTTCAGCTGATCTCCCTTTCTATGTTGAATGTCAAAGGTATGCTGTCTAAGTCGAACAGCCCAACGTGCTAACTTTCCACTTGGATTTTGAATTGAATTGAGCCACAACAAACTATAGTGATCAGTTATGACCGTAAACTGAGCTCCTTCAATAAAACCACGGAACTTTTCAATATTAAACAATACGCCGAGACACTCGCGTTCTGTTACAGAATAATTCCGTTCTGCTCTGGATAAGGATCGACTTGCATAAGCAATGACTCTTTCTTCACCACCAATTATTTGAGTTAAAATTCCGCCAAGACCAGTTTGGCTAGCATCACTCTGGATGTAGAATCGTTGCGAAAAATCTGGTTGTGACAAAATAGGAGCTGAAACTAAAAGTTGTTTAATTTTGATGAACGAATCCTCTGCAGCACTATTCCACTGAATTGTTTGTCCCTTTTTTCTCCCTTTTAAAAGGTCATTAATTGGGGACATCAAAGTTGAAAAATCCTTTATAAATCTCCTATACCAAGAGCAAAGACCAACGAAACGTTTAATCTCTGTAGTAGTTCTTGGTCGCGGGTAATTAACCATTGCGGATACCTTTTCAGGGTCAGTACGTAAAGAATTCGAACCCACAACATATCCTAGAAATTTTAAAGAAGTTTTGAAAAATTCGCATTTCTTCAAATTAATCGTCAATCCAGCTTCTTTAAGTTTATCTTTAACCTCTGACAACAACCTAAGATGAGAGTTAAAATCTTCTGAAACCACTAAAATATCATCCAAATAAGTAAATATATTTGGCTCATAACGAGGACCAAAAATTGCATCAACTAAACGTTGTTGAGTCTGCGCAGCATTCTTAAGACCAAAAGGCATCGTTACAAATTGAAAAAGGCCCCTACCAACAACTGCAAAAGCTGTTTTTTCCTTAGACGATTCATCCAACGGAATTTGCCAAAAAGCTTTACGAAGATCTATTGAAGAAATATATTTAGCATGACGAAGTGAAGTAAGAATTCGATCTATATTTGGCATTGGATATGAATCCTGCTTGCTTAAATTATTGAGTGGACGTCCATCGAAACACAATCTGTATTCTCCACTCGGTTTCTTAACCAACAAGACCGGTGAGCACCACGCACTTTGGCTTGGTTCAACAACGCCTAACTTCAGCATTTCGTCTAACTCCTCATTGAGAATTTTCGACATGTACGGAGACATTGGAAAAGGTCTTTTCTTAAACGGAGGAGCATCACCTGTATCGATGGTCATTGTTATTTTATTAGTGCGTCCCAACCTGTCTTCACTACTAATTTCTTCAAAAGAAGCTATCACCTTTTCTGCTTGCAAACGATTTTTCCTACAAAGGTCATCCAACGAATTTAGACAAGGAAAAGATTCCATAAACGAATTACCTGAAATATTTTCTAAAGCATTTAATTGATAATTACTACATCTAGTCTGTACGTGCCATGAACTATTTTTAAAATTAATTAAAATCCCAAACTTCTTTGCAAAATCACATCCAAATATAAAAGGTTGTGGTAAAGAAGGTACCACTAACGCATTTATCACTTGACAACTATTGTCAACAACAAGTGGCAAGTCCACCATACCTTTCACACACTGTTGCTTACCATCAGCAGTACAAATATTTCTAATCTCAGCCGGAAAAATTTTAAGACCTAACTGACCTAAAATCTCTACTCCTCTAGAACCTACTACAGAAGAAGTAGCACCAGAATCCAATAAGACAGTAATATCAATATCCATTAACTTAACATTTATATACGGTCTATTATCTAAGCGTTTATCTATAAATAAAGGTGAAACGTGGTTTTTATCAGAAAATAAAGAAGTTTTGTTTGATTTCATAAATTTAGAAACTCTCTCTAGCCAAATTTTCCAATCAGTCTGGTTAAAATAATTTTTCTTAACTGAATCTTGAATTGAACTTAAAGAATTTAAATTTGGAGAATTATTATAAAAAACTTTAGATTTAAAACAATTTTTAAAGGATTTATTAACATTAGTAGAGGCGATTCTTAGGGGAAAGGTGAGTCTGCCTCCAGAAGACACCTCCCTTATTAGTTTTTTGAACACTTAGGACATGATGAAGTTTTGACATTTGCCTCCCCACACTTAAAACAAAATATACTCCTTGGAGCCTTACAGTTTAAGTAAGTATGGTTAGCTAATTTACAATTCCAACAGACTAATGAAGATTTAGGTTTATTATCATTATTTTTACCTACAGAAACATTTTGATTACTATTTCTATTTTGAGTACCAGACGGAGAAGAATTTTGTGAATTACTATGAGATGTATGATTTTTAACTTTACTGAATTTATTGCTTATAATATTCCGATTTCCACCTGAGTTACGAAATTTATTAAAAGAATTAGTATTTTGCTCAAAACTGGAAACTTCCTCTCTTGGTCTACTCTTTTCTTTAAGATAATCAGCTTCTTCTAGCTTTCGACACAAATCAGAAAGTTCAGTAACTGTATTTATATTGCATAAAGCTAAGCGACTAATAAATTCTGGCAAAAGATTTCTTTTAATATGTTTAATTTTAGAAACTTCTACAGGAGGTCGGGATAATCTAGCAAAAAGAGCCTCTAAATGAGCTATAAAAACTATTGTTGATTCATTTTTCTTTTGTTTTCTTTTCTTAATTTGTTCCCACAATTCATCATCAATGTCATCATGTAAAAAATCTTTCTTTAATCGAGCTACTAGAGAATCCCAATCTTGTACTGAAGTTTTAACACTTCGATACCACACGAACGCATCACCAATAAAGAATTCCGCTGCAGAATTAAATAAATCTTGGTTTGAGACATTACGCGCCTGCGCTAGTTCCGTTAATCTTTCTAAAAAAGGATACAGTCCTTTAGACTCGCCATTAAAGCTTACTTGCCATTCGCTAATTGGTAAGTTACGCGTGGCACAGTGTACGATCGGTGCAGCTACATTAATGACAGGAACGGTGTTTGTTAAAGGTTCAGGTTCTTGACCAGGTCTACCTTTGTCAAAAAGGTTTGACTCTAACAACAAACAAGTCGCGGTTATTTCTTGCGCATAAGAAAAAACATCAGCAGCTTCAGCTGCATCTGCGGGTAGAGGAATTCTCTTTACACGACCAACTACATGAGCTAAACGAGATTGTATTCTAGAAAAACCTGAATCATTTGCAGTCCCCTCAAATTCATCTATAGCTCTTTCAATAGAAGCCAGACTACGCTCAATACCAAACTTTTCCTCAGCAAAAACTAGAGTGCAAAGAGTTAAATTTATATTTTTTCCCGGATCAGATTGCTCCGATCTTAAAAGACGTGACAATATTTTACGTTTTTCTGCAACTAATCGGTTTGAAGTAACTAGACGGATTTTAAGTTCATAATCGAGCTCGGCCTCTAATAAATGATTTGGTTTAAAACTATACACGTCCATGATGACAAATGATAATGGCTTTATAACTATATCTCAGCAAAATGAATATTCAAAACAAATTTTTTAATGAAAAATTAGAACATTTAAAATTGTGAAAAATGACCATAACAGATATCAATTAAATAAAAAAAATATTAAATTACGGAAACAAAATATTTGTCCCATCCTGTATATACTATGACACCAACAGGTATAATACTAAAACACTATTAATTAAATTATATTAAAATCAATTCGATTTAAGCAATTTAAAAAAAATCCAACCTGTATATATACAAATAAGTACTTAGGATGGTGTTACTATAAACTGATAAAAATTTTTACCAAAAAAAAACTTTATCATTAGAGTCACTGCATATACGAAAGCAAACAAAATTAAGTGTGTAACACACAAAACAAATTTAATCTTTTTTTCTTTAATAAGGTACCATATGTAGACAAGATTTTCAAAAAGGATAGTCAGTAAATTAAGAGATACTAGCCCTTTTTTTTTTACAACTGTGTTTTAAGTTTAAAAGAATAGAAATTTAGTAGAAATTCACAAAAAAATTAAATTGTGTAAATATTGTCAACCTTATTTATCAACAAAGTCCTTTAAATGACTGGCCAAAACTAATTAAATATAATACAGTAAGAAAATGTAACTGTAAAAATATTATTAGACCGTACCTATATAAATGTTTAATCTAAATCATCTAGTAGTGTATCTCGACTACATGTTTAACGATAGCATAAAAAATACCAAATTTTTGTACTAAGGATTCAAAAATATATAAATTGGATATTGAACAATAATATTAACCAATGAGGGTTTCTTATAAAAATTTGCCTAAGTTATTCGATAAAACTTCCAATAAAGTAAAATGTTAGGTTATCAAGTTATAAGCAGTGATTGAAATTTAACGAAATTATCAAGCTAAATAATATTTTTCCATTTTAATACTTTAAACTAAAATTAACACTCTGTATTACCACTGAACCAGTGCTTCCAATATTAAAAAAATTAGAAAATTTACAGAAAAAAGGATATACAAAAGCCCCACGCCTAAGGGCGCTATTTTTGTGACGTCAACTTTCTTGTAGTTGTGGTTGTCTTTATCACTTAATGCGAACGGCAGCTCTTGTGTCGGAGGCTGGGTAAGTGATCACTCAGAATCATTTGTACATCCTTTTTTTTAATATATTGGGCGCCACCTAGATTAATTATGCCATAAAGAATACCCAGTGTGAATCTAGGAAACACTTAAGTATAATACGGTTGTTACCTATAAAAGAAATTGTAAAGCAACTAGTCAGCAATAAAACAAGCGTGTTATCCAAAACCACTAAATCATTTATTTATAATAAATACCTGATGGGTATTTATTTCCTTAAAAATTGTTATTTTATACTGTATTTTACAAAAAAAATATATATTAAATTGAGACCTTATAGACGTTTAATTTAGATAAAAGAAGTAATTAACAAAATACTAGCCACTCTTGGCAATTTAAAGCACAAGTTTTAAATGTTATTAAAAAGGGGTCCCTATCCGCGAAGTGTTCTAGAACCTTGGCGTACGTGAGACGTTAATAGTTAATTTAAAATATAAAAAATTACCGAGAAGGCATCACAATAAATGGTTCATTAATATTTAGTATAAAAATCTTGAAAATTAAAATTTATGAAATAATTTAAAAATCTGGCCTTAAAGGTTATCCCTCGGCGTCCTCAAGTCTCCAAAACTAAAGTAGACTTCTTGATAATCCCTGCTTATATACACATTTTATACATCTCCCATCATTAACGGCAATGGGCAAAAACTATGTTACATTAAGAGTTACTAAAACTCTCGTGTTAAAAACCAAAACCAAAATCAACCAAAACCCTAAAAAGAAGAAAATGCCTGAATTACTATTTTATTCATCTTCAAAGTTTTAATAAAAATTCCTACCTCATTGGCTCTAACTTTTCTTATGGATGGTTAAAAAACTGCATTTTACGGCGCAAAAAATTTGAATTCCAACCTTTTTCAGAGCCTAAAAAAAAATAAGACACATGGTTTCAAAACCCTAGTGATTTTAGGAGAAAAGAAATAAACTCACCCTCAGTAACTGGAATTACACTGGTAAAAAGAAGTACAACCCTTTTCAAATCATATTAGGGGTTTTTGGACAAAAAAAGAAAAAAAAACTTTTAGACTTCCAACGGCTTCAACGGCCCAACCAAAAGTGTCCTTGTCATTCAAATCTCGACAGGATTTTAACAGATCGATGTACTAATTTTAATATTGAGATTCCAAAAACCGTACGCACAATCTAAAAAGGGCTATTCGGAATTGCAACCGGGCTAAATTTCCTTATAAGGCACGGCATGGCGTTGCTGCAAGGCCACTGCTAGCCAAATGAAGCGGGTAAAAGAAGAAGAAATAATATAACCTAACTTTATCATATGACAGTTATAAAATTTGTTTATTTATATGAACTTTAAAAAGAAAGTGCTAGAAATGTAATTTTTAGGCCTTACTAAATGAGAACATAAACTAAACATACAATTTGGATGCATAGGTAATAACGTTACCGAAACAATAAGTTTACTCAACCTGAAAAAAAATAATCTTGAATGAAAAAGAAACCCACTAAAATTAGACGTCTGCTTGATCCAATTACCTATTTATATCAAAACTGAGGCAAGTAAATTTTAACTTCTTATTCAATTTATTATACATTAAATTAAAAAACATATCCATTCAAAAGTATCCGAACACCAGTTGTAGCAGTCGATAACTAATATGTTAGGTAAATATGAATGCTACTTTTTTTGTCATGTGGGCATGGCCGGGAATGGTTAGCAATTACATTTTGTTTAAGGTACCCTCATAAATTATATATTTTTTTTTATTTGTCTTTTGTGAAACTGATTTTTTTTTAAGAGATGTGCCTATGAGCCACGGGGAACTTTTTGAATAAAGTTTAGAATTTTGAGTATGGTAAAAGAGATGTTGTTGCACGTGCTTTTTGAGGTTTAGGTGTACTATTATAAATTGATGTACACCAAAACCTAAAAAATAGTCCCCCTTCTTTTTACCATACGTAAAAATTATCTGAAAACCGGAAAAAACTATTAAAAAAAAATATAACATGGCTCATGGGGGGACAATCTTCTTAAACAACAGTTCAGTTATATAAAAGACAAAATTGAAAAAAAAAAAAAAATAATTTTATGAGACCCCTTGCCGCAAAATGTGCTTTGGGGAAAACACCGTATCTGAAAAAAAATTTCCCCAAAATACGACAAAAAAAAAAAACCTTAAAATCACCCAAAAAAAAACGATTCATTTGACTTCAATAACACAAAATTCTGCTGAAAGTAATAAAAAAAAAAATTTCGGGAAAATGTATTTACAAAAAAAAAAATACATAAAGCAAGAACTGATACAAAAAATTTAAGAAAATTTTCTCTCTACTCATTTTTTCTACATATTACAACTTTAAATTTAAAAAATAATAAAAATTTAATTTTAAGAAAAAAAAAATCAACAAAAATAAAAAAAGGCCCCCTTTTCCCAATACCATAAAATTTGATACTCTACCATGAGAAAATTTTTAAAAAAAAAAGCAATGGATTAACATATTTTTTGTTAATATACCATAGTTTTATCGTAAATTGACAAAAAAAAAACTTAATTTAAATTAAAAACAATAATACTCATAACGGCTGATGTTTTTAAAAAATTTTAAATTTGTGTCGCTTTTTTAATAATGTATCAATTCGTTTGGGGGATCTTTTAAATGTTTTTTGTTGTTTTAACCCTGACTTCATGGAAATCTCTAAATAATGGAACTATATTAATTTTTGTAATTAGTCACAGCTCTATTGTGTTTTTCTCTTTGTATTTGCAGACGTTTTTGATGAAGGCCTCATACTAGAGAGCCGAAACTTTAAATTTTTAAAAAAATTACATTTTATTTAAAAAAATTTTATTTTATCTCCCTTTTTAAACCCAAGAATACTAAATAATAAAACAATATATATATATATATATATATATATATATATATATATATATATATATATATATATATATATATATATATATATATATATATATATATATATATATATATATATATATATATATATATATATATTTTGTAAAAAGTTATTTATTAAACACCTTTAAAGTTCTCCCTTCTTACTTCAACACCAGTCTACGTTTTTTATTCTCCAGCTTTTGCACAAAATTCATAAAAATTGGATCCATTTTTTAATCCTCAAACCAAAGACCACAAACAGTAAATTTTAAAAAGTTAACGAAAATACTTTAACTCGAAAGATAAACAACTTCGTAGGTTAAGGTTGGGAGTTAGGTTAGGATATGATCAAAATGAAATAAATAAAAAATGAACCCATGTCCATAACAAAGATAAACATATCTTAATTTTTATCGGATATAAACAGAACAAACCGCAGCAAGACCCTGTCTGATCTTTCTATTTCTATAATCCGAACTTTTCATTTGGAAATTCTTTTATAGCCGAAAACACTTACGGAGTCGGATCTCAAGTTTTTTTTTTTTATTATAGACAGGAAAGAGTGACCGCAAAAATCTCTTAAAAACTGCCTGTCTTTTCACAATTCACAGAGAGGTGAGGAAAAGACATACAAATATGTATTTTATACCAAATTACTCGTCGTAAAAAATTAGGATAAGCATTGCATTTCCTTTTTTTGCAAATTTTTAAAAATCACCCGTATTTAGGGGTTGTAAAGTCGCCAAATCTGAAGAATTGCGAACATAGCAGTGGGATTAAAAATTATTCTCAATTTCGATTTTGGGTTTTGAATAAATCTTGAAAAGGAATAATACATCTCTATTTCTGGGAAAAAGGGTTTTAAACCAACCCCCATGGACTATATGGGGTGCAATCATCCCCTAAAATATATAAAATCATAAGCAACTTTAAAAATTGCAAAAAAATCAGATATTTTAGGACATGTTTAATAAGAAATAAATGTATATGATAATTAACCACCCTCTTCTTAGAGTGGAACCACCCTTATCAATAGGAAAAACTAAATGAAATGCTAGCTTTTTCAAAATAAGTCTAAGCTTCGTATTTTCTTTATTCAAGTATATAAAGCAGGTGTACCTATATTTTTGAGTTCACTTTTAATGAAAACCACCCCTGCAAGGGGTTATATTCATCCCCTAAAATGTAGAAAATCATATATAAATAAAATTGTAAACAAATATTTTTATGTTTTAGGATGTCTTCTATTATTTAACAAGAGTGAGTTTTGATAATAAACCACCCCTTAAATTAAGGGTAAAGACACCCACATTACCAGAAAAATTAAATAAAATGTTAGCTTATTCAAAAAAGTTTTAGCTTCGTATTTTTTATTCCAAGTGTATAAAACAGCCATTCTAAGATTTTTTTAGTTCACTTTTAACCAAACCACCCCTACAAGGGGGTACATTCATCCCCTAAAATGTAGAAAATCATATGCACGTTTTAAATATGTAAAAAAATAATTTAAATGTTTTAGGATATCCCAAATATAATTTGAACATAAAAACAACGTTCAGAGTGAGTTTCGATCAAAAGCAAACCCATAATGTTAAGGGTGGAGCCACCCTTGTTATGAGCTACCCTTATTATGAGGAAAATAGTTAAAATGTTACTTGTTTAAAAAAAAAGTTTTCGCTTCATATTTTTTATTCTAACGGATACTAGATTTTTCCAGTTTATTTCTGATCAAAGCTAACCCCGCAAGTGGGTAAACTCCCCCATAATAAAATCAGATACAACTTTAAAAAATTTTAGAAAAAGTTAACAGAAGTTCTGTGTTAAATACTTTTTTACAATTTTAAGGGTGTATATCGCTCAATGAGTTATATAGTGGCACAATTTAAAAATTGTGCAAGTTTATTAGGTACGTCCTATTTAAAAGGAAAACTCTCTTTTTTATTTTAAACAAAACTGGCACAAAGATAACTAACTTAAAATCTTGAAGATGGCGCTGTGCAACGTAGACAATTTACAGGTTTTAACGCGACTGGTACGGCAATAGCGACACAATGTTTAGTATGTCTCTAACCGTGAGAAGAGTGTTAAGAGTTTTTGGAAATAGTGGCACATACTAGTTTGGTTTTTCAGAACTATTGAGGTAAGTTACATTTTTTTCTTTCAGGTACAAAATGGCTTTCGGTCAGAGAAAATGCTTGCTGCAATAGGTATTGGTATGGCAATTAAAAATTAAATTTTTTATTTTTTTATAAAAACGCATTGACTTCATTTACAAACTTACATCATAAATTTATTTTTACTTGTAGAATGCAAAAAGGGGATCCCAATTGTGATGAGGAAAACGTCCAAGAAACGACGGAAAGGAAAGTAGGAAAATGCACAGGTGGAAAGTTCAGCGAGCGAGTTTAAACCTGTAGATGTTTGATTTGAACAACATTATTTCTAAAAAAAAATGTTCCTTAGAAACTAATTTTGGGCTATGATTCTTTCCAAAATCCCAACTATAAGATGTTGAAAAAGGGGTTTTTTTTAGCTAACACTCTAACCACGTCAGCCTTTTTAACGAATTGGCATGTCGAACGCGATAGAAAAAGAAGAAAATGGTGAGATCGATAGAAAAAATACAAATCTTGATCCAGTTCCTCTAGCTCCGATTGTTCAGATTCAATTGCTTGCGATTTCTCTTCAGACGACTCGGTTAAACCCCAAAATTTTGAGCAATGCCTCATCATCATCATCCGATTCAGAGGAAGATGCTCAAACCAACTCAATAAAAAAAAACCACAATGAAGTTATGGAGACTAAAACAAATTTAGCACTTTCTGAAACTGTAGGACTAGAATCTAAAAAAAAAACGAGGAAGAGAATAGGCAACCGTCTACGTGGGACAAAAATTGCACTAAACGTCTTCGCAACAGTGGGAAATCATATAAAACATACAAAACAAAAAGAAGTACCTGCAAGGTCAATAAAGCCACCATTGGGCTATGAAAAATGGCAAAAGTGTACTTCCAAATTTACAGAACAAGAAAGACTAGCACTCTTGAAAACTACTGGGCTATGGGAAATATTGTTAAGCAACGAACTTACATTATAACTTCCCCCATGCAAGACGGGGGAACGAATAAAGAGAAGCATAGAATTAATAATCATGCTTTTTATTTTTAAAAACGGAACCAAAGTGAGGGTTTGTAAACCTTTCTTTATATCTTTCATTAGGAATTACAAATGCTGATTGAACGGTTATTGCTAAAAAAAAAGAGGCCAGCAGAGGGGTCTTAGGGGGAAAACACAAAACCACAAACAAGTTCCGCAGGATATTAAAGATAGCATGGGGAACATTTCCTCAATCCCTACAATAGAAAGTCACTACACTCGTGACCACAGCGAAAAAGTGTATATTGAAGGTGGAAAACTATATCAGTTATACCGTGACTATAAAGTTTATTTTTTCCCAAAAAAAAAAATAAAAAGAGCGCCACATTTTCATTGGACAGAAACATTTTTAATTATGAATTTAATATCGATTTTTTTATACCAAAAAGGACCAGTGTCAAAAAGGGGTTTCTTACTACAACCTAGGCGATAAAAAAGAAAAAAATGCTGAAGAGGCATTTGCCGCGGCACCAAGAAGAAAACCCTAAGTAGAGAAGAAAAAAAAGAGACAAAGTTATGATTTGCCAAGATTATCAATGGTATGCTGGGGGTTCAGCCGCTTTACCGGGCACCTAACGGACAAGTCTCATCCTTTATTACAAATCGAAATTGTCCACATACAATTTTACCGTCTGCCATCTTGAGAAAAAGGCCAAGGATGTGTTATTGTTACATGTGGCACGAAGGTGAAGGGAAACGTGGCGCAATCGAGTTTGGGATCCCGTCTGCAAGGTTTTTAGAAGAAACACCCAAAAGCTAACTCGGAAAATTTAGAAATTGTTTTTTACTGGATAATTGGGGGACAAAAAAAAAGAATAAATTTATTTTGTCAATTTTTCTTTATGCTGTTACAAACTATAAAATTAAATCTATCAACAAAATTTTAGTAAGTGGTCACACCCAGAATGAAGGCGATAACGTGCATTCATAAAAAAAAATATCAAAAGAGCATTAAAGTCAGGGCCAATTTATACACCTGCTCAATATGTAACGTTGGTTGCAACAGCCAAAAAAGTGGACAACCGTTTAAAGGACGAATTACTCATGATGATTTTGTAGATCTGAAAGCTAGCAGAAAAATCCATTTATAAATTTTTAATACAAATTTAGATGGACAAATTTTTAAATTTAGTGACATTTCAATTTTCAGGGTAGAAAAGCACAACCTAACTTATTTTCTTAAAAAAACGTCTTATAAAGATACTGACTTTAAATGGTTAATATAATAAAAGATAAGCGCACAAGAAACAATAATAGCGCCCCTTTTATTAAATTTGAAGGGTTTTGAATTTAAAAAGGTATCGAAAAAATACCAATTTCAAAAAAAATTTGAAGACTTAATGTTTGAGGGATCAAATGCCATAATAAAATCATAGGATTTTTACAAAAATTTAGCTGATGCTGAAAATTAAATCTGTTGTCTTTCTTTTTTTTGAAATCCTTTTCCCTTTGGGGAAGGTAAAATTTATCGTTAAATAAAAAAAAGTATTACGAATTTGTTAGTCGTGTTAAAGCATAATAATAATTGCTATATCTAATGGTCCTGTTTTTTGATTGGGTTAAGTTCGTTAGAGTTGTTTTTAATTTTATACCAATTAAAATAATAATGTTTTGAAAATTTTATGTTTTTTAAATTTTTTGGCTTTAAAAAAAATAAATGTCACTATTGTTAGAAAAAAATTGTAAATGAAGAATCACTAGTTATAAATTTTAATAGTGGCATAAGTGTTTCAAAGTTCTAAAAATTAATTTTTTTTAAGATAAATGTTGATAACCCAAAAATGTCTATTTATAACGTATTATCAATTTTTTACTTTTATAAAGTAAAAAAACATTAATTCAAATTTTAAAAAATATTCAAACCAGCTTATCTCAAAAGAAATTTTTTTCTGTTGTGCCACTATAAAAACTCAGAGCGATATGATTTTCCACATTTTAGGAGATGAATATATCTTCTTGCGGGGGTGGTTTTGGTTAAAAGTAAACACGAAAAATCTAGGTGCTTTATATACTTGGAACAAAAACTTACGAAGCTTAGACTTTTTTGAAAAAGTTAGCATTTCATTCAATTTTGCCCATTAATAAGCGTGGTTTTACCCTGGATAAGGGTGGTTGATTATCATATACATTTATTTTTTATTAGAAATGTCCTGAAAAATCTGATTTTTTTGCAGTTTTTAAAGTTGCATATTATTTTATATATTTTAGGGGATGATTGCATCCCCGCATAGTCCATGAGGGTTGGTTTACAACCTCTTCAGGAATGAAGATGTATATCTCGTTTTTTCAAGATCCATTCAAAACAAAAATGGCTGTGAGAAAGTGCAGGGACCTACAGTTTTACGTGGATTCTGAACCACACGTAACGACAAATGGTGTTCACTGGCGGTCACCCATCCAGTTACTGACTGTGCCCAGCATTGCTTAACTTCGATGATCTCACGAAAGGAGGTGCTTCAAGGCGTCAAGGGCCGTTATTGTTACAATTTAAAAAAGCTTTGATAAATCTCAAACAACACTTGTCGGAAATAATTTTGTCTAAAGAGGGTAAGCCAATAAATTTCTTAAAGTGAAAACTTTTATTCTTTGTTTTAAACCTATAACGATTTTTTAAAGAGAGAATAAATATTTAAAATAAATGTGTCCAAAATTATTTTGTTCCAAGTAGTTAATTTTAAATGTTGACGTGAATATTTCGAGGACGGTTAAATTTAGTCATTGTCATAATTTCATATATTTTCAATAATATGTATAATACAATGTTCCATTTAATACGCGTCACACAAATAATGTTGTGGAAGGTATCTACCTACTCATTATGTCCTTGATAATTTTTTAAAGCGTTGAATACGGGTGCTTAAGAGTTATTTTTTTTTAAATACAAGGGATGCAAAGATGAAAAAGAGGATATTTGTCGACTTACAGAAACGTCGGTAATAAAGGACTTCTTGTCCGTTTTTACCAGCTACAAACCTCTATTTGTAACTACTTTTACAGATGCAAACATATTGTTTTTGAACTTGTCATACCCAGGAATTCATGATATTGTTTCATTGCAGTGACATTAATAATATAAAGGTTTTATAAGTTACTAGGAACCCGTTTATATTGTAATCGTACCTAAAGTCTTGTGTTATACGTACATTAACATGAGGAATCGTATCCAGGGAATCGATTCGTGTTTATCGGATCATCTTTAGTTTTTATACTTACAAATGGTAACTACGATACGAATGATACTACATAATCTAGATAATGAATCAAGCGTCAAAGATTTTACCACAGAGCCCGGGCCGCGAAATATAATTTTAGCTTCATTTTGAAATTATGTAACTTCTACACAAATTGGTTTTTGGTAAATATTCTTCAAATTTGAATATGTTGTTTCTAATATCAACATAACACCTTTAAATGGAACATTTTTTCGAACTGTATTCCAAAACTTGCGATGACGAGACTTAAAACAACTTTATTATATTTAATTTGGGATCTAGATACTGTTTCCTAGAGTTAACTCTACAATAGTGGCTTTTCAATTTAGGGAACTTTTATTTATATAAGCAATAACAGCAGAGTTTATTGATTACAAACAAAAAAATTGATATTGTTATAAAAAGAGATACCTACTTGTATCAGTAAATTCCTATGTCGAGAATAATTTTAATTTGTATTTTTTTAAATTTTTTTTAAAAAGGACTAACAAGTTATAGGTTAAAAAAAGTTTAAAAGGCTTTAAAAGACATTTTTTAGCACAGAATTAGAGACAAACTCAAGATTTAACAAAATAACGATTATTTTAATAAATTAGGGGCTATAGGAAGCAAAATATTGTCCTACATCCATCTTATAATACAAGTTTACAGAATAAAACATTTTTGTTTTTAGCACCTTTTTAATATTTCTATAAACCATCCTTAAAATAGAAAATGCCTTAATATGCCGTAATACGGTACATTTACCTTACTCGTAGGACAGTTTTATCTGTAACTCTTTTATTTTTATATTTCTAATTATAAATTGATGACTCGTCACGGTGCGTTGTTTATAATTTAGGTGGTTGTATTTTTGCTTAATTTATTATTTACTTATTACGATTTTATTAAATAATTCTTAATAATTGATATTAATACTCTTTGTATTTTTATATGGCCAAGCAACTTATAAAGGGGACATCTTACTGTAAATTTGCAGGAAGTTTCACAAATACCGTTTAATAATTTCTTTGCATGTGAAATCTAAAAATGTATACAAATTTTCCAAATCTAGCAAAATTCATTTTTGCAAGACATCCTGTATGGTTTTAACAAGATCTCCCATTTAAAAGTCCCCTGAGGTTGCCTTAAGAATAACATATTAAAAAGTGATAAAGATCGAGCAGTCAAATCTTTTAAGATCAATTACAACTAAATTTTATGCCCCGTTTTTGGATACACACTTTATGGTTAGAAAAAAATTGTTTCATTTAAATTATGTTTGTCTGGACCTGAAAAATAACAAATTTTGGCTAAAAATCACATATTAGGTGTGTTTTCTTATTTAAAGATTTTAATATGCAGTTTTTTTTTCAAAATTTTTAAATTTATTTTTAAAAATCAATTTGTTGTAGATTAAGAGGTATAAGATATAATTTGAAAATCTAAAATGAAAGATTCAAATTGGCGGATTTTGGCATGTATAAACCGATTTGCGTCAGATTCGGGATATACGGGTTTTTAAGGTACTAGGTCAAAATTTGGAAATTAAAAATCTTTGGTTATAATTTGGAAATTAAAAATAGCTTATCCAAAATGGCATGTTTCGGCATTTACAAACCGATTTGTCTCAAATTCAAAATATAGGGAATCGATTTTATTTGAAATCAGACCCTTCCAAAAAGAATCGATCCCGGAACACGTATCCCATTTTTTTAAGGTAATCGATTTCAGCCTTCGGATCCTTCAAAAGAAATCGGTTTCTGGATTCGATTTCAATATTTCACAAACATTCGATTTCTACCCAGCCCTGTCGCCCGGCCCTAAAAAAATTCCCCCAGTAAAGTCATGTTTTTTATTATTTTTTGCTTACAATATGGATGGCAATATTTTATGCCAGTAATTGCATTCATTTTTTAAGTCCATTTAATTTTTTTACCACACAATATTTAGGGTAAAATTTTATTGAAAAATTTCCGTTACTTAATCACATTGATTTGGCAGCCCAAATGAAACAATACCCTTGGATATAAAATAAATTATCCTGAGATGTCACATCCCCAACAGACCGTTTCAACACGGTGCGCAAAAAAATATTTCAAGGGTCCATTAAATGGATTGGCAATTAGGCGTGTTTTTGTCGCCCGAAAGTCGGCAAATGCCAATTTAATTAGCCAGTAACAGAAGGCGAATTTAATCAAACAATAAATTGTGCTAAAACATCGAATTCCCGAGCTAATTCAAACCGCACATGTTTTAATCGCCACCCTTTTTTACTTAAGGGTTGACACGACAGGAGGGATATGTCCCGAGAGAGACACTGTGTTAAATAATGTCCTTTTGTAAATTTATTACTATTTAATCATTGGTCACCGTTGGTGAAAACCCACACACACATTTTTTACGGAAAAGGTTGCATGAACCAAAAATTAAATGAACAAGGAACGTAATTTATTCCATTCGTTAAATAAGCCCATAAAACGATTTTTAAGTGGTAGTTGTTCTCAAAAAAACCAAAAAATGGTGTTTTTTTAAGTTTTATTAATTTAAAAATAATGTTTTAAAATATTTTTTTTAACTTACTTTTTTAAAATTGCTGATATGCTGATGAAATGAATCAATAACAAAATCATATTCATATATTAAAAAAATATTTAAGCTTTTTCACCTGAGAGGTCACAGTGAGATGTATAAACTAAACTGACGTATAATATACATGCCTGCAGAAAATGATATTTATAAAATCCCTTGCGATTGTAATCTATTTTATACAGGCTGTCTCACGACGAACTGCAGCCATTTATATAAAGAAAACTATTCATAGGAAAATTTTAAAAAATTGACAGTATACTACGGTCGATAGGGGCAACTCGGCTAAAATATTTTCAAGATGATGGCACTTCCGGTTATACCGGAAGTGAGTGTCAACTTTCTGGTTTGAGGTAAAACACCTTGTATATTATTACAGTTTTTGATTCCGCGTAAAATTTCAGACCAATTTCATGTATAATGTCCTATACTTAGGTCGCACCGTTTTGACATATTTAAATTTTTATGTTAAAAATGACGTATGTGGGCTATAGAATAACTTCAAATTTTTCTTTTAAAGAAACTTTTATTATTTCATTTGGATTACATTTATTGTTGACGTATTTTAATAGATTTTTGTAGTAATTTGATACCTATTAATACAGGGTGCTCAAAAAATGAGGTTAAAAATTGAAATGAGAAAAATCCCAAAAAACATTTTTTTTGAAATGGAAACCCCTGAATTTTATAATTTTATCTTATTAAGTATTAAATATTAGGTTAAGTCCGTATAAAGTTAATAACCACTTCCGGTATAACCGAAAGTGCCACGATCTTAAAAATATTTTAGCCGAGTTGTCCCCATCGACGTTAGTATACTTTCAAATTTTTAAACCTTTCCTGTGAATAGTTTTCCATATATAAACCGCCGCAGTTCATCGTGAGACACTCTTGGTGTATTTCTAGGCCACTACCCAGATAGCCATTGTTACTAAACAAACAGTTACCCATCAGTAGTTGTTACCAATTTAACTTGAATTAATAACAAAATTATATTTAAATCAAAAAACTGCATATAACAAAATTGTAGTTAAAAAAACAAATAAAATAGTTTTTTTTTTGTAATTGCTGTGAGATCAATACAAACCAAGTTGTGGTTTGTTAAAGGTTAGCTGTTATTCATAAAACACAAAAATTCAAAGTTTTAAAAAGGCAAATAACCCAAAATCTACGTATTTTTCGAGGAAAACTAAATATAACTTTTTTAGAGTATTTGCAAAAACCTTTTTTTGTTCTAGATATGTATCATAAAAGTTGAGTGAGTTATGATTAAAATAAGGTTAGACCAAAATTTTTTAAGTGCAAAAATCTTCTAAAACAACCCCCAAATTACCACCCCAATTAAAATGAGTCGTACCCTTTTTTAATTCTGTTTATTTATGTATCATAATACTTTTAAAATTTTAACTAAAATAAATAGCCTAATTAAAAAAAATGGAGCTGAAAATAAAAATCAAATTTCATATTTTTTATAAAAAATTATCTTTTTTTAATAACTTGAAAACTAAGAGAAATAGGTAAAAATTACTAAGGTATCAAATTGCAGTTTTTTGAATTACAAATATTATGTTTTTTTAATTTACTGTATGACGAAAATAAAGTGGGATATAAACGTTTAAAACACGTGTGTATAGACGAGCACTTTCTTGTTTTAGCCCTTTAAACACGCCCGTCTAAAAAAGTAAGGGTATTAAACAGTTTTAATATATAGGTCCTTAAAGCTCTTGAAAAAACAAGAAAATCATTTTTTAAAGAACTTTTTATTACAAAAACTGAAGGAGTTAAGCTTAAAAACCAATTTTTATACCATGCTAAAAGCAATTCGATACATTAAAAAAATAAATCCGCGGTTTTGTACTATTTTTTGCATTGTAATATTGTAAGGGGTGTGTTTTTGATGATTAAAAAATTACAAAATTACATAAGTAATATTTTTGAGCAGTCACATTTTTTAATTACAACTCTGTGACAATATGTTAATTTTTCTAGGGTAAACAATTTTTTTTTATTAAGTGATAATAAGAGTTTATTGTTAAAGGTTGAAATATATGAAATAATGTTTCAAAAAATTGAATACTTATTTTTCAATTTATAGGAGTCTAATTTTATGTGACTTTGACTGAGCTTTATATGAAAGTTTTAAAGGTTTTTGCAATAAGGGGTAGTTTTCAACCCTAAAAAATAAAAAGCTACCTTTAACATAATGAAGATTTTGAAGAGGAGGGTAAGTTAAGCTTAATCCCAAATTTTCATACAAAAAACTGTGATAATATAATAATTTTTTAGGGTAAATATTTTTTTATAAAATCATAATAGGGGTTGATTTTTAAGGGCTGAAATATTTCCAAGAAAAATATACTACTTTTTTAACTTATTTGAGTCAAATTTTACTCAACATAAGCTTTAATATATAGTTTTTATGGTTTAAGCAATAAAGGGTGGTTTTCACCCCTAAAAATGAGGAGCGCCCATCGTCGTAATAAAGATTTTGAAGAGGAGGGTAAGTTAAGCTTTAAGCTAAATCCCAAGTTTCATGCAAATCTATGCATTTGAAAAAAAATCAGGTTTTGCACTTTTTTCAGCTTTGTTTTCTGGACTAGCTGTAAAATGCAACATTTGCATGTTTCAGTGCTTGAACAACGTTTACGGAACTGGGGAAAAATGGGTTAAAACACTTGACCCAGCACTCAGGGTGCTCTGGTATTTAGTCAATGATCCATTATATAAATCGTTGATTTAGGTTAATTCTTCGTGGGCTGTCATACCGATAAAAATCTGAATTTTCTCCAAGAGCGCGACCCATCTGAGTGTTAAAATATAGGATTTTTTAATTTATACCGATGTTAAAAATCCTTCTTGGGCTGATGTGTCTTTAATTAATATCTCTCTATACTAATATATAGGTTTTTAATTAAAGAATATTAACTACGTTATAATAATGTATAACAATTAGAGGTTTTTAAAAAGAAAATTACAAGCCAAAACAAAAACTCTACTCAACAAATTAATATGCAAACTTTGCGGCCAAAAAGTCTTGTTTCATATAATTCTGTTACTTTTTTAATTCTCAGAAAATATGAATATATAGTCCGGGAGGCCAGAAGAAACCAACCCAAAAGAACCGCACAAAATTTTTTTATATTACTATGAACTATAGTTAATTCAAAGACGCATGCTCAGCGGGTTCAAATTGCATTTTTTTACCTTAAAAAAAATTGTGAAAAATCGTTTTTTTTTAATATAACTCATAAACTACTGATTTAGGAAAAATGGTATAAAGTCAAAATTAATGGTCTAATAAAACTATGTACGTCATTTTTTTATATACCTTTTTTTGTAGCCCATTTTGTTTTTGAGCTATTAACGATTTAAATTTAAAATAAAACCTCAAATATCTTAAAAACTTTAAGAGTTACGAAAAAATGTAATAGGCAAAAAATATGCCTTTTGGTTAGCTTTACAAAAATAGTTATATACATATTTTTAATAAAATAATTAATAAAGGAGATATAAGCAAAAAAGTGCTTTTGGTCAATCAAAATTTCGCTAATACCAATATTTTATTGGTACAAGTAAGTTTACCTACTAACCACAAAATTTAATTTAAAATGTTTTATTTATTGAACGAAACAAACTAATACACATGAGCCTCGAGGCAATGGGGGATAACCTAATGGGACGGATTATTTTATTTATTTTTTTTTGGTCCAATAACTGTACTCATACCCATTCACTTAAAACTTTTACTAAAATAAAATTTAACTTTTATTTAATTGAAAAAAAAAATGATATTAAGTGTGTCCTCTATCTGGGTGTTATATACCTAGCAGGACGCTTAACATTTCTCGATCTTCTAGGCTTCTATTTGTATAGCTTATCGTTTAAATATTTTTATTATTGATTTAAATAATAATATTACTAATTTCTACTCGTTCAGAATGATCTTGAGAAAGTTTTAATAATATTTTTAACATTATTTTTTTTAGTTAAATGAATGTTTAAACTTTAATTTAATCATATCTTAAAGTAGTAAATAAATGGGTAAATACCATAATTTAAATAAGAATGGCTTTAAGCCTAGAAGAAGTAGAGATAACTTAATAAGAGAAACGTTTTAAAAGTTTAATACTAAATAAACTATATAAAAAAAATGTTAAAATTTAGATTAAAATTTTCTTAAGAACATTCCGATCGATAATAAAAATATTTAAACGATGAGCTATACGCATAGTAGCATAGGAGATCGAAAAATGTTAAGCGACCTGTCAGGTTTATAACATCCACATAAAGGAGGCATTTATTTTTTTTTTTTAATTAAATGAAGATTAAATTTTATTTTACTTACGGCCGAGTGATGATCGCGTTGTTAAATTTAGCAATGGACTTAGCCATTGTTAAAAGTTAACAACGATTTAAAATGTTTAACAAAATGTAAGACTTTGGCAGGTTGCCTACTAAAATCATTAAATAACACTGACAATGACGTTTTGTTAAAGATTCTAAACCGTTGTTAACTTTTAACAATTGCTTAGTCCATTGCTAAATTTAACAACCCGATCATCACTCGGCCGTTAAAGTTTCAAGTAGATCGGAATGGGTACAGTTATTGGATCAAAAAAAATAAATAAAATATCCGTGCCACCAGGTTATCCCCCATTGCCTCAAGGCACATGTGTATTAAATTGTTTCATTCAATAAATAGAACATTTTAAATTAATTTTTTAATGGATCGGTGCTGGTATACTTACTTGAACCAAAAAAAAATTGTTATAAGCAAAATATTTAAGGGTCAAAATCACTTTTTTGCTTATATCACCTTTAATACTTATTTTATTAAAAATGTGTATATAACCTTTTTTTATAAAACTTACTAAAAGGCATATTTTTTGTTTATTATATTTTTTTCTAACTCCTTCAGTTTTTTAAGATATTTGCGTTTTAATTTTAAAATTAAATTGGTAATATTTCAAAAACTAAAAGGGCTACAAAAAAACTATATAAAAATACTGACGGGAGTTTTATTAGACCATGAATTTATATTATATACTTTTTTTCCTAAAATCAATAGTTTTGGAGTTATAAATTAAGAACTATTTTTCACGATTTTTTTTCAATGTAAAAAAGTGCAGTGTGAACCCGCTGAGCTGAGGCAGCAGTGCGGCTTTAAATTGACTATTGTTCATAGTAATATAAAAAAAATGTTTTATGCGGGTCTCTTATAGGCTTGGTTTTTTGCGGTGGCCTCCCGGACTAATAGGGTATAAAGCTAAATTGTCATTCGTCATAACTTCCATTTTAATAACAGTACTTGTTCTGTTCCTGTTTGCATGCCTATGCTTTATTTCCAGCATACACTTATTACATTAAAAGCAATTACCACAAAATGAAACAGATTAATTGTAAAAGCGATGAAAATAACAGATTAGTTCGTGCTTTATACAGAAGTCATTTGAATGAGGGTTATATATTTACAAGATCATTTGATAGCAACATACATTTATAACGCTTTTATCAGACTGTTAGTTATAAGAGTAGTATCATAATAAAATATATTGCTTTTGCGTAATTACAAAAAAGGCATAAAAATTTTACTGCCTTTAATAAAGGGAGCGTCAAAGCGACTTTATTAATAATACTTTGTAGACTGGCATGCAACCCCCTAAAATCCGGAAATGTAAGTTTGCTGCATGTAAAACGCGGCTGGAAGTTTTATATTTTTGTTTTTCGAAGTTTTTTACGATTATCGAGGGAATTTAGGAAATCCATGCCATCAGCATGATATCAATATTATATAAGAAAATGTGGTTGCTCTGAATAAATTAGCAGCCTGCACCACTTATCGGTATAAGATGCTATCGACGTAAAGGGACGTAATAAGATTACTTATTTATTAAATTTGCTTCGATTCATAACGGCATTTATAGTAGAATAAGAAATGTATTCTGCTGACAAAAATTTTCATAGACTTTATCATTCTGCAGAACCCGTATGCCCAATTTCAATTTTTATTACAGTAGTGCAGCTTTAATCAAGGATCATTTAACGACGGCCATATTTGTGACTTTCACATGTAACAAATAGGTTTGAGTTAAAACAAAAAAAAATTGAACATAAAATTAACATTTTATTAATGGAACCCTTAATTATGTTTTTTTTTTAAAGCGTCTCATTTTTTTCGATACTTTTTGATAAAAAGAACCTGGTATTCTAACATATACAGTGTGGTCATTTAAGTGTGCAACACACAAAAAAAAATCCCATATGTTGCACACTTAAATGACCACACTGTATAGAGTAGGAGAAGTACTATAACGGCAAAACTTTTGCGATTTTTAAAATTTTTGTTTTGGCTACTTAAAAAACTTGGATTCTAAAAAATAGTTTAATATCTATGACAAATCGTGTATCTTAAGGTAATAAAAAATAAGAACTTTTGGTAAATTTAATATTATGTTGTGAAAAATGCCCAATTCTTTGTCACATATATTAAAAGAGTTTTAGTTATAATTATTAAACAAACTCTTAACTAAATAATACCCTAATACCCACAAGTACTTATACTGAACATACGTCGTTGTATGATTTTGTCTAAGCTAGAAATAGTGATACAATTTTTTAAAAAATTTGTCTGCAAATTTGTAGATGCTTGAACGGTGCTGCAAATAGTCTGCAAAGGTGTTATGTCAAAAAAATTGACAGATTTTAAAGTATTCTCACAGATTTTTTTTTTTTCGTATCAAAAAGATAAGGAGGACTATGGATTACGGGTAAATTATTGGCATTGGACACCCCCTTTCATTACTTTAATAAAAAGCAGTAAAAATAAACGTTATTATTAATTTGACATTAAAAGACCACCAGAAAATCCACAAAGTTACCTTGACTTTGGGCATTTTTATCAGATTACGAGATAATTTATAATTTAACATTGCCTTCTTTTATGTATATGTCAATAAAAAACAGATCATAATTCACTACTTTAGAATAGCGCTTTTTTCTTGGGTGGCTTTATCTTTCAAGGTAAATCAGCAAAAGTAAAGCAGTTTTTTAAAAGTAAATATGGCGGATTTGCAAATTCTTTTTGGAATAGTTGGCACTCCTAAAACAAAGTTCCATCTGCAAGTCAGTCTTATTTGCAGATCTGCAAAGTTGCAGTTGAAGATGTATTGTAATTCCACTGTAATATGGATCCGCAAGGTTGCGTATCAAAATATGGCAGCAAGTAATTTTTATTATTATTATTTTTTGATTGGTTACGTTTGTTTGTTTTAAAATCAAATATTATTCATTTTTTAAAGAAAAAATAAAATTTGGTATGTCAGTATTTGACAAAAATGTACATTGTTTGAATGAAAGTGACTAGTACTTAACTTAGTGTTATTCAATGATTATAGCAGGCAACCTATCAAAATCTGACATTTTGTTAAACATTCTAAACCGTTGTTAACTTTTAACAATTGCTAAGTTAACAACGGTTTAGAATGTTTAACAAAATGTCAGATTTTGACAGGTTGCCTACTAAAATCATTGAATAATACTGACAATGGCGTTTTGTTAAATATTCTATGCCGTTGTTAACTTTTAACAATTGCTAAGTCCATTGCTAAATTTAACAACGCGATCATCACTCGGCCGTAAATCTCCCAAACAAAGAGTGCCGTAAAAATTTTGCCATAGGCATTTTTTATTTTACGAAATGTAGCACGGTTTAGTAAAAACCATATCCCTCTATCTTAACTAATAAACGAGATACCCTGTAAAATTTTTAAAAATTGGACACTCACCCTGTACACATTTCTTTTATCCTGTTTCAGAAAGTTAGGTCATATTCATTAAAAAACTTGTCCTGTGCTTAAGGATTACAAGCTTACGTCAGGAGTCCTTTAAACGATAGCCCACTTTATTCTCTAAATGGAAAAACAGGCTTTCCATTTATAGGATTTTTTTGTGTTAATATAGTAGATAAAACACTTTTGCATCGAATTTTATCGTAATCAGTAAAAACATGCAGCAACTTAAGCTGTGACAATTTGACGCAGGTACGAAACATGGCATTTTTGTATCAAAGGACATCGACACGTTGTTGAAGCCAAGCGAACTGAGGAAAAAGCAACGCATAAGACGTTTGACCTCATGAGTCCAAGAGGACGAAACACTTGCACTCTCTCTATGACTACTTGATCCCTGTGTTCACGACTAACTTTAGTGAGGAATGAATCATAAATATAACGTGTTCCCCTGACGGAGAACTTAAGTAAGGCTAGCCGAAAGGCCCACCGTTATAGGATAAAATTCATTAAAGTCCATACTCAGCTTCCAAGGCTTGGTGGTTGGTGTCACAGGCCGTAAGGTCTGATGAGTCCAGGTATGGGGTGATTGCAGGAAAGGATTGTGCGTGTGTTTCAGTGTCTTGGTCGTGACGTGACGATGTCCTTGATACAAAAAGTCTTCCAGAATCCCCAAATCTTTCCGACCGCAGATCTACGCGGTGGATGAGGAGATGATGGGTGATTAATCCCATCTCTCAAGTATTGGTTAGCCGATAATTTGGCTTTTTTTCGATCTTCAAGACGACACTTTTTCTAGATTTTTTAAAAATGAACTAAATAATATTAATGTTGTTTTGGAATATGGTCAGACACTATAAAATGCCGTTTTTTGTGATATGGTGGTCGGCTTTAGCAGCAAAAGTTTATAAAAAAGACGTCTTAGTCTAGTAAAAATGTGCTGTTTTTTATCATCAACGTTGTAACAATTACACAGGCACACAAAAAAAAGTTCTGAACCAGATATGTAAAGTACCTTTCGGTATGTTTCTCGGTGCGCTAAAAACGAATCCGAAGTCAGAATTTACCCATCACCTTGATTTTGCCCCAGCAACCTCCCAGAACCCTCCCGAAGGGTCAAAATTTAATCATTTGGAAAAGATATAATAAATATCTGACAATACGTTTTTTGATGTTGTAAAAATCAAACAAAAACCGTATTGTCAGATATTTTTGTTATATCTTTTCCAAATGAATAAAATTTTGACCCTTCGGGGGGGTGCTGGGGGGTTGCTGGGGCAAAATCTAAGGGTGATGAGTAAATTCTAAGTTCATATTCAATTTTAACACGCCAAAAAACGTATTGTCAGATAATTATTAAATCTTTTCCAAATGAATAAAATTTTGACCCTTCGACGGGTGCTGGGGGGTTGCTGGTGCAAAATCTAAGGATGATGGGTAAATTATGACTTCGGTTTTTTTTAGCGCACCGAAAAACATAGCGGAAGGTACTTCACATATCTGGTTCAGAACTTTTTGTTTTATGTGCCTGTGTAATGCGTTAAATGTGATTCTGTCCGTAAGTTATTTGCATAATCAAAAAATGATTTAGCTGGTTTTGTTAGATATATTAAACTTGGAAATACCTTTAATAAGTTCAAGAAGGATATATGATATGACTTATTGTTTAGTTTGCTTCATTTTGCTATCGATAAATACCTAAAGGGATGACATACCTTGATTTTTTAAAATTCTATTAATTTAATTATTATCACTTACTGTATTATAACATATAATAATCACCATTAGTTGGTACTAAAACTCAGTTTGGCCATTTAATTTAATAGGCATTGCAGGTGTTTATAAACCAACACATTTTTTTAGTTACGAGTTTTTCTAATAAATAGTGCAATTAAGAATGAAAGTCTCCATTGCCAACATCCCATACATTTTCTTTACAAATAGCTTTTTGGTCTGTTTTAAATAACCTCAGCGGTCTCTTCCGAGCAATTTAGTTGGCCACACAGAGCAAGTCAAGAAATCAAGTCGAGTAAAGAACTTGGGCAAGGGGAAATTCTTTAAAAAAAACTTTTTTCTGTATATACGAGCTACTACACATTCCTATTAAATTGGTATACTACATACTGTAATAGATAGGCAGATCTTTAAATTAAGACCAGATAACACAGTATGTTTGTTTTTATTGCAAAAAACATATTGAAGGATCTGAAAAAATAATTAATAACAATAATTAAACAGACCTTACCTCTCCTTAAGCACTTTTTAATCCAGCAGTATTGTTTATCAGTCGAATTTTTTTAGACTTGAATGGCATTTTTAAAGAAGTGGTATTCTTATTAATTGAGGCAATAAAGCACAAAAACAGCCAAAATATCGGAAAATTTTGCACTAAGACGGATCGAAATGGGGTTTTTCGCATTCGCTTCCTAAAATCCTTGAAAAAAATGTATCTACTTTGTATCTTATACAAACTCAAAATTGCATTGGTGCAGGCAAAAATGCAACCACATAAATTTGTTAATAAGACTCGGAATTGACTCAAACTAATTTCCCTGGGATTTTCAAAGTCGCGAATCCAGATTATGATCTTCAAATTGACCCACAGCCAAGCTGGAGCTCAGGATTGCTGATAAACGGCATCTTTGTGTTTTTTTCGAAATTCCTGAATTCAAATATGGCAGCGGCGAACATCCCTGAACACCTGGTGCACCGGAACCTGGACGTGGACGTCATCCCCGAGAGTTTTTCTGACACAATTGCAAAAAACGAAATTCTTTCCGTTTTTTGCAATTTTGTCAGAAAAACTCTGGAAGATGACGTCCACGTCCATTTCGATCCGTCTGAGTACAAACATTTTATAGGTTGAGTGCTTCATTGCCTCGATGTAATTTTTGTTATTATAACAAAGGTACCAATAATTAATTATAAATATGAAAAACTAAGTACAGTTGAAGCAAAACTAAGTTAATTTTAGACCAATCATTTCATGATCATATATACAAAAGGTATTTAAAAAACGAATATTTTTAGATTTATAGATTTACTATAAAAATATGGTTACATTTCGTTTTAATTTATATACGAGTACAGAAAAGTAAAAATTTATTTATAATAGCAAAGGATGGAAAAGAGTAAAATGGTTAAAAAAAAAACAGACTTCTGCAACCTGACAACTATTTAATATTATCATACTTTTTTGGCATATATTTACTTACTTAAATATACAGGGTTGCTAAAAAATTTGAACAAATGGAGATTATTTTTTATTGAGATATTAAAAAAATCCAGTAATGAATTATGCACGTCGAATAACCTAAAACACGTTTTGACACTTGTTACGTGACTGCTGTTATAGGAGTTAAAATATCAAAAAACAGTTAAAAGAATTTTTTAGAATTAGGTTTTAGGCTCAATTACCAAATTTTAACGAAAAATATAAACGTTTAAAAAATCGGTTTATTAATTTTTTCGTTTTCGTCCCCAAATATCATTGCATTAGCACCTATTATATGATTTTTAATATAAACAAATGACCTTATTTTTAATCATTGATGAAACAGAACGTAACGACATGCTTGTTTCAATGTCCTGCATCTAAAAGCAAGTACTTGATAGAGGCACTTTCAATAACACGGTAAATTAACAGTGATATGTTTACCATGTTTAATACCTTGTTAACAAGTCTACCGTAATTTTTATTTAATTTTTTGTGTCATCAATGGAACCATATAACAGATATTAATAAAACGATTTCTAGTTACGAAAACAAAAAAAAATTAATGAATAAATACCGTCGCAAAAAACCACAATTTCCTAAATGTTTATATCTCGTTAAAATTTGGAAAAAAAGCCTAAAATTTAATTTTAAACAATTGTGCTTAATAACTTTTCAATATTTTAATTTTTAACCTTACTTTTTCATTTTTTTTTCTTCAATTTATATTTTTTATTGTCTTTGACGTTTAAAACTCTAAAAAACCCGTTTGATAAGCCCCATAAGGTATAAAGAAAGCGTTTAACGAAAGTTCAAAGATTTTCATTTTTTTCCCGTTGCATTGTTTTAAAATAATCTGTACCAAGGCATTTACCATTTTTTGTTCCTTAAATATATGTACATTTCTAAGAGAATATCCCTTGGAGCAAAAAATCCACTAAGTAAACCCCTACTAATTGCACACTTCATTATTTAAAATGGTTAGAGCTATTTATATCGGCAATAAAAATAAGAGCACAAATTTATTTTCGGGTGGCAGTGACGTGTTTGGTCTTTAAGAAGTATTTAAAAGAGCATTAGTGTGCTAGTAAAATTACATTTTAAATTTTATTTGGATGAAATTAGAGCTCGTAAATAGAATAATTCCTACCTCGGGTAACAACGCTTTTATAAATTAATGGTTTTCAGATTTTCTGTTTGAAATTTAGTTTTAATTATGGTTGTTCCCGAAAAATAATACACAAAAATTAAAATGACACATTTTTTGATCATTTAAACAAAGGAAGAGTAACGGAAAAGATCAAGAGAATAAAAAGTTAAAAAATAAAAAAGCCTTTTATGAAATTTACTTAAGAATACAAAAAAGGTAAAGAGAGTTTAATGGTTCATGACAAAGAAAACATACTGTAAAAGCAGCCTGCAGAGTTCTTAATTTTTTCAGACTCTCATATTTAATGTTTTATAAAAATAAATTATTTCTTTCTTGGGACATTTGTTGGCTCTCCCAAGGTTGAACAAAAATAAAAGTTTTTTATTTTTGTTTCGTAGCTATTACCAGTTTTTGGTTGTATATCAGTTTTCAACCAAAAACCTATAGAAGTTTTTTTTATTACAAACTTAACGATGTTAAATTTATATAAAACTAGACTTGATTTCTAAAATTTGTTCCCAGCATTATTTTCATTTATTATATAGATTTGGTAAGGTAACTGTTGGAAAGCAGATGACATTATTCTACCACTTACAACTTTTATGCAAAACATTAACTTAAATTTGTTTTAAAAGTAACAATAACACGGTGTTATTTTTCTTTGTATTCTTAAATCATCAAAATTAAAATCAAAAGTTAGATTTAATCTCCTGTCCAATATAGGTTCACCGACTATCTGAACTATCTCATTTTTGTTTAAATAGGAAACATCTTGTTTTTACGCCAACAAAATGTGTTAGAAGTATATTTTGGGAATTTTACAATATATCATTTTTAAATAACGGAAACTCTTTGCTCCCATAAATTTTACCAAGAGAAAGTCTCCACTTTGGTATCAACTTTGGTTTGGAGTAACTAAAACAGAGTCACTATAGGCCTCAGGTAGAGCTTTTTCTCTATTAGTGTAAAGTACAGATCTACTATTTTTTTTACTTGCTTGATAAATCACATGTTTAACCGGCAATAAAATCTAATCACATTTCGCGACACACCTAAAACAGCTTAAATATTTAACTATATTAAAACATTCATCATCAGAACTCAAACTTCTTTGGCAAATTTTTGTAGTGCTGGGAATAGATTTTATTTTAAATTTTTGCAACAATTTCTGAACTTCTTTTATATCACTGGTCTCAAGTTCACATAAAAAGGCACGCAATAAATTTGTTTAAAGAGGTTATGTCCACACCGCACCGCATCATCGGCATGCTCTTTTCTATTCATAGTTTTGGTTCGCTTTGCTTTACAATATTCAATTCACAGGACTATCCAAGAATACATCCATTAAAATCCGTTAAAAATAGTTTCTTGCTTTCCACATTTACTCACTCCCAGTTTGGTGTCATTTTTGTCTCACAATGTCAATTTGGTCCCGTTTTCAACTTAACTGGGTCCAAATCGACTGGGGCAGAAGTGACATACCTTTATGAATTTATAACGAAAGGAAAATTTTTGTATCGAACCAACTAGCGTTTAGTAATTATCAAAAGGTGTAGCAATTTAACCAGAACCTACATAATACAAATGTTCCTATGGGCAAGACTGAAAGTTAATTAAAGTACGCGAGCTTTTCACGTTTTGTGATCAGAATACAAACCGCAAATTCGTAAACTAAACTTATTTTTTGCTGCCACATGTAAAACCGGAGTGCACCTTTCTGAAGCGTGTTAGCCATAGGGTCAAATGCTTGTTTTATTACTATATAAAAGTACAAAAATATTGTAAACCTTATCGATGGTACATCCGTTTTGCGGGCAAGTATATTTTTTTCATGAAGCAGAACCTGTCTAAACTTGGTTTCTAAAATTTTTGGAGTTATATTCTAGTTCAGTGTTGTGATTTAGATTGTTTGAATTATGTTCTTTTAATAGAAATGTAACTTTGGTTTCGTACTATTAAGGTAAAAGTTCTTTTGGGTCTTAAAATTTAAAGTTTTAAGAAAACATCCATATTATAAATTGGATAATAAATACACCAGGCGGCAGCCGCGCTATATGGGTACGTACCCTATTTTTAAATGTTTTAATTGGAAAAACATTAGGTCTCTAACATTTCTAAGAAATATTTTTTCTCAACTTTTAAAAATGTGTCACTTGTTTGACATAACCCTTGCTCTTTAAACTTATATTTTCTTAGAGCAACTAGTCATTAAAACAACAGAATAAATTATTAGTTAGTGCGTTTTTTACACTGTGTAGATTGCTCAGCTGTGTGTCGGTCGGTCAGCCAAAATGGTTGAAATTTTCTATTTATTTAATATGCAATACAAACGCAATGCCAGGAAAACCTAACTTTGCTTTATTTTTTAAACACATTTTTGTGTTGTTGACATTTTTAAATAACTTTTTGATAAACTTTTCTTTTTTTCAGGTAATTATCAAATATAATTATGGTTACTGACTTGGTAAACTTTCTCCAAGAGGGTAAGATAATTTTCTTTCGATTTATTAAAAAAAACATAATTTGCTTAATTATTTTTATTTAAGACTAGTATTTAAAACTACTAAGAACGTAGTGTAGAATCACAGTGAAATTTTTTTTTCCAGTTTTCTAGCAATTTTACACTGGTTTTGCGGAAAAAAAAATTACGTGATATTTGCCTAGACCCTCTTCTCGCTCACGTGAGATTAGATAAGATTCGGATAGCTCCCTTACCCCCCCCCTCCAAAATACCTTACGTAATTAATGGACGCCCCCTATGACTATGTACATACAGGGTGGCCTAATTGTTGTCTGAGAAAGTCCAATATCTCTCTTGCTCATCATGACATGAAGAACGATTTTTTATAAGGGTTGTAAACATGCATATCCTAAAAATATTCTGTTCTATACAGACTTTTACAAAAAAGTAATGGCGGTGAGGTTAATTTTTTTAAATTATAGCATCTAACTTTTTATGCAGAAACCAATTCAGCACAAAACCCTGCATATGGTATGCTATTTCATTTTGACGTGCGGTGCTTCAGGCTAACTGAATGAGTTAACAGAGAACGCCTGCCTGCTCGCGAGGGTCATCTAACAGATTTAAATTAGAAAATTCCCAAGGGCGTCCAGATTATTGAAGTGTGTCCGGACTATCATCGAGGCAATTGCGGGTCTGGACTACTGATGTCCGGATTAACATGTGTCTGTACTAAAGAGGTTGTTCTGTATTTACTGTAAAACTTAATCTACAAGGGGTAGTGGTAGGTTAACTTACGAGACATATTAGAATAAATAAGGACATGGCAAGAGTGAGTCTGACAAAAGAAAACCTAGGTAGCTTCTCTTAGGAGGAGGGGGAATATCCAAGTATGTGTAGTGCCAATATGAGGCGCCATCCAAACTGGGGTTTATTAGACTTCGCATCATGCATCGTGTCATGCTTATGGAATCTACTTAAAAAGGCAGGCACTTGAAACAGCATGGGAACTCACAATAAATCTGTTAGTTTTTGTACCATAGGCAATTTTTTAACTAATAATAAAATGGCTTATTTTTGTATACTTACACATACAAAGGTTCATCTATCTGTTTTTAAAATTAGAAACGGTCCGTAAAAACTTTTTTTTAAGTTTTAGTACTGCACAGACAATTCACTAACTTTTTAACCAATCAGAAAGCTACTTTTTAAAAAGTTTAAAAAAAATAAGTTATTTTTCAGATACTGACTTTTAATCCTATCCTGAATTCGGTGCAGCTTATACCGATTGTCAGTAGATTTTAAGTCTGGTAAAAAGTTTCTAAAAAGTCCATATTTTATTTTTGTATTATTAAATATTTTTAAGCTCCTTAAAAATATTAGAGAATTTTATTTAACGTTTTTCTTTTTTATATTTTTGGCTTATCTTTATATACTTAAGTACAAATCTCCCTTCTTTGTATTAAAGGCAGGAAATTGAATTCTTACAACTGAATAAGCAATATCTATGTTTTTGTCATCTTCGATTTAATTTACTTTATATCCTTTTCCCACTTCCCGTTGCCATATTAAATCAGATCTTACAAATGTTTTATATTCTTCATGTCAAAGACCTTTTCATTATATCTATCTTCCACGTAAATCTAATAAAATAAATTTCCTACATTCTCTAAGTTAAGTACCTATGCTTTTTATAAAAATATTCCCACATAAAGCTCGGCAATCAGAAGAAAAATAAATTGGTCTTACAAAATATGTGTTGGAATTTTAAAGTTTGTTAATTAAGAATTTGCGAGTTCTTTGTTTTTTTCTGTTGCTGTTAAAAGTAGTTATAACAACCTAGTTAATTATATCCTATAATTAAACCTATATAAGCTAGAAATAAAATTTGTGCACTAAAATACAAGGTAGCGTAGGTTTCTTAAGTAAATTAGAAGGCTATTTATTAACACACGACTTAAAGAGTTGTAGGTTTGGAGTGACAGAAAATACCTCTGCAGGCACAGGTTTCACAGTCCAGACATTCTATGAATGAAGGAACGAACAAAGTGGAAAGTTCGGGCCTCCTTAGATAGACTGTAAAAGGATGCACGAGAGTGTCACTTCGTGTTTCTCTATTGGGAACTTCTAGAAGAAGAAGCTTTCTTGTAAAAGTTGGATTAATATAAGCGCAATCGGATCTTCTTGAGATAAATTTAAGAATACTCACAGTTGGAAAAGACGTCATTCTCCAGATATGGGAACAGTATTCCAAAGAGGCGATTCGGGATGCCTACAGACTATTTAGATTAGATTAGATGAGGGAGAACTACTTTCTGGATAGAAAGAGAAATCCAAGCTTTTTCAAGACCGCTGTAGTTACGGAAATATTATGTTTGTGCCTCTTTAGTTCATTTGTCGCTCACAAAGTTAAGTGGCTCTAGGTTCTGCGGAACTTGACTGCTCTTAAATAGAAGATTAGCCTTAAAGGCAAGCTTGATAAAGTAGAGTAAGGAATACTATCGTTAGCAATACCATAAATAGTATTGAACGTAATGTAAAAAAGGAAATAGGGTGATTGTACCAGTCCTGGTTTACTGGCATCTGCAAGACTATATTTATACATATAAGAGGTCAAGTTCTGTAAAACAAAGAGTCGTTTAATCTTGTTGGCGTTACTTTTGTGAATAACCTCAACTGGCACAAGCACATTACATCCATAGCCTCGGCAGCTTCAAAAAAGCGTGGATTTCTCTTTCGAGCCAGAAAGTATTTCTCTTCTTCCAATCTGTATACTCTGTATGTATCCCAAATCAGACCCTCTTTAGAATATTGTTCTCATGTCTGGGGGATGGCGTCCCCTACAACACTTAGCATTCTGGACTCCATCCAAAGGAGAGCCGTTCATCTTATTAATGATCCCACGCTCACAGAAAGGCTTCCTCTTCTTGCCCAGGATCGAGCTGTAGGGGATCTGTCGCTCTTCTATAGGTATTTTTACGGCTTCTGCTTAGAGGAATTGGCTCGTATAATTCCTTCTCTGGCAGCTCCCTCCCAACAGAGCAATACGTAGTGCAACTTTTATGCATCCTTTTACAGTTCAGTTAGACAGGCCCCGAACTTCCCGCTTTCTTCATTTCTTTATCCCTAGAGTGTCAAGACTATGGAACCTGCTGTCCGCAGAAGTTTTCCCTTTTCCTCTCAATCTCCCAATATTAAGTCCCGTGTGAACAAACTCCCTCTCACCACACTTAAGACACCCACGGTACGTTAGTATTTAGGCATCAGCCTTCGTGGACTGTCCCAAGAAAAAATATGTTTTTACAGTACAGAAAAAAATATTTTCAGAAAGTTATATTTGTTGTTAGGATGGCAAAATATTTATTGTTTTCGAAGAATATTCTAATGAAAAAGGTCAAATTTATTGTACAATAGCACGATTTTTTCTTAATTAATAAATATAACGGATAAATAAATAAAAACAGTTTATCCGTTTTAAAAACCTACGTCTATTTGCTTAGTTTTAGTAGACTGCTAATCCTAACAAAAAAGGACTTAAGTCTGGAAAAATATTTTTTTTAAATTTTTTTAATGCCCTTCCACAAGTTCTCGTTAGTATAGTATATATCTTGGGTAACTCTTCGGTAATATTACATACCATTTTGAAAAGGTTTTACTAGGCTTATGTTATTAAGTTAAATTATATTATTTATCCACATTAAATAATTTACTCAAAAGTCAGCAGAGTATATTATAGGTATCTTAAACCGTTAGTCGGTTCTAACTGGTCCGTTAAAAATTACCATAAAATTTGAGGAAATCAGGATGATCAAGTATTCTGATAATAATTAAAAATTCTTGCATAAGTTTTATATACCAAATTTTTTTTTCTGCGCCTTATATACAGGGTGGCGCAAAAGTTACTTCAAGATTTTAAATTAAAAAAAGTATATTAAACATTAGGAAAATCTTTATTTTGATACTCATAATACAAAGTGTGATTCTTGGAATTCTTTTAAACCTTCTAATGAAAAATGATATTTGTCAAATGATGCCCCCGTTCGCGATAACAGATATGAGCTCTTTATAAGAAATCTTCCATAACTTTCCGTAAAGTTTCTTAAGATATCTCCAAAATTTCCCTCCTAATATTCGCCCTAAGTTTTTTCAATCATTCCGGCTTGTTTATAAAAACCCTCTCTTTGAGATATCCCCAAAGAAAATAATTCGGAGCAGTAATATTCCAGAGATCTTGGGAGCCATCTTAGGTCTCCATTTCTTGAAATTAATCGATTCGGGAAATGTGTCTTCGAAGAAGCAATTGTGGCTCTGGAAGTATGAGCAGTAGCACCATCCTGTTGGAACCAGTAGTGTTGGTCTTCTTCTTGTTGTGGTAAAAAAAGTTTTCCAGCATTTCCCTGTATCGATCTCCATTTACAGATAACGTGTGACCAGCTTCATCTTGAAAAAAATAGGGCCCGATTATCCTTTGGGCTGAAATTGCGACATATGGGTTCACCTTTTCGCTATGGAGAGGCCTTTGTGGATTTTGTGTGCCCCAATAACGCGAATTCTGCTTATTTAGAAAACCGCATAGGTGAAAATGCGCCTCGACTGACATTCATAATTTGTTTACAAAATCTGTGTCTACGCCTGCCAGATTCATTATGGCTTGACTGTATTCTAGCCTTGCAATATAGTCTTGTGGATTCACTTGTTGCACCACCTGGACTATATGGATACATATGAAGATGTTGTTTTAAAATGCGCTGCAAGGATCAACGTTTGATTCCTATCTGCAAAGAACGTCTTCGTGTTGAAGTTGTTGGTGCTTCATTAACACTTTCCTGTACACTTTAAATATTTTCAGCGCATCTTGCAGTTTGGGGTCTTCCTGTCCTCCTTAAGTCTCCTATTGATCCTGTCGCTTCAAACTTGGCTACAAGTTGCAATGTTGTATGGCTAGAAGGAGCATGTCTTACATTAAAATATCGTCTAAAGTTTCTCTGAGTTGTAACAATGCTTCTTCCGCTTTCTTAGTAAATAGTCACAATTTTTATCTTTTCTGCAGGGGTGTATCGCTTCATATTAAAACTACCAAGTCTCTACTTTAACTTAAAAAAGAAATTCTAGATAAAAATTAATCCTAGAAAAAATTATGAATTTGTAAAATCTTGGAGGTAGTTTTGCGCTACCCTGTATTAAGGCTCAGTTTTTAATTAATTGAAAAAGAATCATTTATAAAGAACTGTAGAAGAATTATTTATGGAGAACTGTGGGAGAATCATTTAGAAGAAATTCTAGCAGAATCTTTCACAGGGAACTCTCGTAAACTTTGCGTTAGTAGGTTTGTCCTCAAAAGGTGTATAAATTTAACTTAAAAAATATAGGCTGTTTTGTTTTGATCACAAGGTTTTTTTTTTCATTATGATGTGTACCCGATGGCCCACCGGCCATATCTTAGAATCTGGTAAACATAGAGCTTTTGCTCTCTAGTAGCCACTGTAAATTTAATAGGTATAAAGGCAAAAACGAATTACTAAAATATAGTCCATTAAAACGTTTGTTAACTTTGGTTAGAAAAAATAGAAGCAAATATTTTAATATTTCTCATGAATTTATTTTACGAGATAAGAAAAACTTAACAAAACAAAATGGACAGTTTTGATATCTTTGATACGTCATTATTGAACAAAACATGGAACTAAAATTATATACCACACTTGTTTATGACTGTTATGCCCCGTGTTGTTCAATTTAGATACTTGAAAATAATTTCCAGTATTTTTTTGTAGCAAATAATGTTTTATTCTAAAGCTCTAGGTTAACCACTTTTTAAGATAAGGCTAGTGGCCATTCTTTATTGACCCTCGGTACAAAAGGTAACAAAAACATTATACAACTTTTTAATTTAATGTACTTTTGTATCTCTGCACAGCAACTCGTACAAATTCTAAATTTTTATTTAGTTTTTTTTGTCATAAAACATGTTCTAATAAAAAAGATATCAACATAAATAATATAAATATAACCTCGCATTTTCCACATCTTTCTTATCACTGGTTGAAGGAAACGCTGCTTGATCTCATAAATGTCCTTCCTCTATTGCTCGATAAATTTGGAGATATCCTAATGTAGTCCATTAAATCCTTGGGGAATATTCGGAAATGTAGGACGTGTTTGTGTTTACCCGAAAGGCGAGGCAAGGCGTTGTTATTGTTTGTGTTCACTTTTGGGTCATTGCGAAATGTCAGAGGTTTTTAATTTATTTGATGCTGGAAATGAAAACTGAAAATGCAATTAACTTCTGGTTTGTTTTGGTGTTTTGTATTTCGGGGGGTAAAGCATGTTTATCGAATTAATATTATTTTAATTAGATAAAAAATCATACTTTGTTTCTTTAGAATATACCAAAGTCAGTGGTCTAGAAGTTTGTATATGCCTAAAAACCCATCAGTAATGGGGCGTATTAAAAAATTTAAATAGTTTTAAAACCGTAACTTTTACACCGTTAAAGCTGCCAGATTGAAATTGGACAGAATATTCCCCTGCACAAACTGAAAATGTAGTTCAAAAAAATCGAAATATATCGATTGGTAAAATGGATAGCACCTCTCCTAAGAATAGCTGGATTGCAAAATATAGTAAAACATTCTTGTTACAACTGAGACCAGTGTAGTGATGGAAGCTTCCGAATGATCTTCCGAACGATATTCGAATATTCAAATATTCGTATTCCAATCAGCTGCGGTATATAACCTCTACTTATCAGAAGATAGTTCATTCGATTCGCGGTTCATTCAAGGTCAATCCTAGTTCGACCGAAATAGGAAGAGCTATCAAAAAAATGCACTTGAAAATTGAAATGTCGGATGCCACATTGTGATTCGTTACCACATAATTTTATATTTAATTATTATTGCTCTATTAAATAATGTAATAATTAAACATATTACTTGTGGAACATAATAAAATAGCTATGCGATAAAATCTAAATTATTAAAATCACTCGAAAAACCATAATATGCATTTCCATCATAATGAATTTTCAATTCTTAATGCAGATACTACACACAAAAAATTAATATCAAGGATAGAAATTTTCCACAAAGTGTCGACGAATTAAAACGGAAACAAAACTTCCGCCGCAACACCAATAACAGCAAAACAAATTAAAAACGTACACGAATACGTATGCGAACACAACATCAACCCAACAACTAAAATAGTCGACTGAAATCAAAAGCCGAAACAAAATAATTCATGTTTCATCTTCCGACAACTGATTCATCCGAAATAATTCTTTGTTTCGAAAGCAAACGCTTCGACTTCGGGGGTAAACATAAGGTTAACATAACCTAGAAAGGCGAAAAGTTAATAAATAAAAAAAGGGTTTTGTGTTCTTTAAATTGTGTCAGGTATTGATAAACAGGAGTTGTTACTATTAAGTGTGCAACAGTTAGCTAGTTAGCTATACGAAATAATTCTCAATGATATTACCGACCCCGAAAAAAGTTCTCCGCCGATTTTTGCGCAATTTCTCAAAAATATAGAACTTGTTTATTATTTTAATTGCGAAAATTTTAGTAAGAATTATTCAACCTGTAATACATAAAATAATTATCGTGTAAATTTTCGACACAATTATGACAGTAATTTTCGGAATAATTTTCGTATGTCTAAAACGCGAGATGGCGCGTATGGTCATAGTAATCAACCATTTTTAATTTAAAATGCCGAAAAAGATGGTGGTGTAGATATTTAATTTCCTTTAACGATTAAGAATTTCTACTGAACTAAAAAAAACTATAATTAATTTTTAATTTTAAATATTTTTCTAAAAGGATTGTTTCTGTAAATAATCAGATATTTAAGATTTTAAATATTTAATTCTGGTCTTTATTTTTAACTTTGGTGTCTTGTTTAGATTTTTGTATTATTTTAAAAATAATTATTTCAATATAACGTAATACTTTTTTTTTTACGTCCGTGTTAGCACTACCATCTTGACTAAAAGAGCATTTCACAGCTGTAATTGCATGTATCGGTTCTTGGATATTGACAAAATGGAAAAGAAGTAGGTAAAAATCATCGATATCTACGACAACTACTTTTTTGGCCCATGTGGACTGTTAATTGTTTTTTTAAAAGTCCTATGTGATATTTTTTATAGATTTAAATACGAGAACAATTAGGACACTGGTGTAATTTCGGGTTTTTGATTATACGGGGTAATTCAGATATTATTGCTTAAAATTTAAATTGTAGATATGTTGTATTTTGTTGTGACGGATTTATTTATTGAATAGTACTGGTTGAGTACACGCCAAAAGAATCTTTATATAATGGGACCTCTTCGGTCATGATCCCCGGGCATATGCAAGTTCAGAGAGGTCAATAGGGCTAAGCACATTCAGTCTTTATACCCCCCGACCAGAACTGAACCGGTTCCATTGTATAAGGATTCCTTTGGCGTGTACTCAACAAGGACTTTTTATTAAAACTTTCAGATATTTCATAAATACCTTCAACAATTTTAACAAAAATGTGTAGGAAAGTGTTTTTTAAAGCTGCATAATTTACAAATTCCACTTAATTACTTACCACTGTTTTTTTAACTAAAAATCCAAATGTTTAATGATTAACAATTGCCGAACAGGTAACATAGCAATGTCGGCTCGTGAGGGAGGGCTCCGGGGCGCCACTCTCCCCAAAAAAATCATAAACGTACAGTATATGATAACATTATACATATATTATTTATATTTATTAAAAAAAAACCATATGTGTATGTCAAATGTTTAAGGTAAACTATACTGCACGAAATCTCTACGTTCTTATCAGGCAGCCCACGTACTGGACCATTGAATCATTTTACTTCGCGATTGCGAGCGCAACCGAGATCTGAGAGGCGGCGAGGCTCTCGAAAACCCGCCCATGGACAATAAAGCCAGGAATCTGCAACCTACGTCACGGTTTCTAGGAACGCACAACGACGCCGCGGCTTGCTTTGAAGCTCCTGCAAATTTGCTCATCCAGTGATGTTAGACTGTTAGACGTACCAATTTGTTGGTGTACGTACCATTTTTCAGAGTCTTGTACCATTGACCAAGTAAACGTTGTGCTGGTATGCAAAAATACCAACTTTCAACATTGTCCAAGAATTAAATTTAAAAGTAAACGAATACTCAGCGCTAACTTGCTTACGGTCATTGACAACTTTAGACGTTGGTTCTATAGTTATTGATCACAGCGTCTTCTATCATCCCTGCTAGAAAAGCGGCCCTCAAATTGCAGTAAATTAAGATGGCGCTGGTGTTCCAGAGGACCGCTTTTAAACTTCACTTTACCATACCCTCCGCTATATCAGCGCCTTTTTATGTAATGCTATTCTGCCGCCACTTTTTGAGCCACACAGCCATAGCAACGACTCTATACAGTTTGCCGAATTTGTCTACCAAGGTCAAACTCGCTTTTACGTCACAACCGGTGCTGGCAGAAAGCACGTCTATCCGTTATATTGCATTTTATGCGAATTTAGAAAAAGTTTCTTAATGAAAAATAGATTGTAAGCAAAATTTGGATCTTATCTTTACTTTAGTTTTATTATTCAAACTGCCCTCAAGTATTTTATTAAAACAATTTGGGAAAAAATACTTAAAACACGAGTGTATAGACATAAAAGATTTTTCAAACAAATTTATTTAGAGACAATAAATCACAATAAGCATAAAAAATATGGATATTTTTAATTAGAGTAAAAAATAGTCATCATATTTAATTATTGTTTATATAAAGATAAATTTAAAACTAACACATTAAACGAGAATAAATACCTGCCCTTACAGATGATGTAAACTAGGGAACATATTTTTCATTTTATTTAATTTTTTTTTTTTATTTAAGTATAATTTTTTTATTTTTCCATTATTGTACACTTCTTTACACTTTTTTAAGTAAATGCTCTTTAGGAAGGTGCTTTTCAGGATTACGTAGGTAGAAAAAGTGTAAAATTGTGTAAAATATTTATAAATAACAAACAGACCTTATAATCAACTAGAAGCCTATTTTCTTAAAAAATCGTGACCATTTACCTTTTTTCTAAATTGAATTGTTACACATACAATTAATAAATCGAAACTAATGGGACTTCTTTAGTTCAAACTACAGTAAAATTGCTTTATTAAACGCCAATTTCTTGATAAAATCACAACAAAAACCAGAAAAACCCTTTAAATCACACACAATCAAATGGTCAAATAAATAAATGTAAACAAAACTATTCAGCACCGGTGGTGACGTCACAGCCGCTCCCCGCTACCGCTAAATTTTTCAACGTACGTTAAATAGAACTGATCAGTTCTTTAGTCATTGAGCCATAGGTACCAGTTTTTTTCAAATACCAGCTTTTAGCGACATCTGTACCAGGTTCTTTTTTTTTGGACTTTTGTTTAAATGGACTTACATTTTAAAAAATAGAGTTGGTGTGTATTTGCTTACCTCACAATCTCAATTATAATCTGTTTTTGCTCAAAAAAGAATGAAAAGTTACCCATTTAAATGGTGTGTAGGATGGTGTGTATGATGTATGTTATTTTTTTGGTTTTGTATGTGAAGCCCCTCCTGTTAGACAAACCACGAGCCGCCCTGTAACATGGTATGCGTTTTAATAATCTGATTATATTAAACTATAAATTAAAACCTTGTATAGCCTTTTAAAAAACTGCAAATTGTTCCTAATTTATTTTTCCTTAAATTTTTGATATAATATGAAAGAACCACCATATTTTAAAATTAACTTTGTGTATCCTATTTCCAATTACCATATACAAGATATTTCAATAAAAACACTTAAGATTGTTTGAAATTTAGTTTTTAACTCTGTTATATCGTAAAGTGGGGCCACGACATTTTAAAATTAACTAAACTTGTGTATCCCCTTTACCTAACAATTCAGACTATTAACCAACTCCTATTAGTGCAATGGTAGTTAGGCCCCAATTTCTATGCGAGCAACATTGCCCTTTAATAACGCTATACTAGAAATTGGTCCTTTCCCTTTGTATTTAGGCAATCTATTGTGTACTTTCCGTTAAAATATAGTCTTTAACCTCTGACTGGACCGGTCCCCCATTGGTCATTTTATATGCGTTTCAGAATAAGAATGACCGAATTGTAAGGCTGTTTTCTCAAGCAAAACAATTTCATGATAATTTATCACGTGACCCCTGCAACAGTACCCCACGGGCTTGGGGCGGTCTCTAAAAATTGGATTTTTCCATTAATTTATCACTCTTTTTAAGTTGGAAAAGCCTTGGAAGTCTTGATTATTTTCTTCTTTACTTTTTCTTTTTGTAATTTAGATTAAAATTTTGTTTTTTTGTTCAGACAGTTCAACAGTTAATTTAGAATTTTTTGCACATTACGATAATATTTAATTTTAAAACGACACATACAGACTTCAAAAATTTATAATTTGAACATATTATTATTTTAATTTTTCAATAAGACACGTTCTTAAATTTCAAAAATAATCTGTAAAAGTTCACTTTTTAGAAAATCGTTGTTTTATAAAAACTCAGTAGTCAGATAGAGATAATATTTATTTAGTAAGGTTCACTTCACTGGAATTAAAATTTTTAATAAAAATTTTAATAGTTATATTATATGGCATAGTTCTATTTCTAAAAATTCCAAATACACCAATGGCATCAAAATTAACCAGTATTTTCATTAAAGTTGATAGATAATTTCCATTTTTTAAGTGTTTAGAACCGTTTTACACATAGAGAATCATTTAAAATTGCTATTATTTCCGAACATTTCACTCATGTTTAAATTTTCCCATAAGACACGTTCAAAATCAAAAAAATTCTGCGAAAATTTCACGTTTTCTAGACAACGTGGTATTTCCACTTACTTACAAACTCAGAGCAATCAGACCTGTTTGTTTGTATTGTTGTGTGTCGATTTGGTCATGTGCACGATGAAGAAATAGATATAGTAATTAAAAAAGCGATTTCAGTTATAGTTTTAATTATGTTGCATGAAATTGAAAATTGTATGACAAAAAAACATTTTAATAGTATAATACTCCCATATTTCTCCATTCTAGAAATATTTTCCCTAAATACCGCTCGTGCATAATTTACCAGATAATTTTCATTCAAGCTGGTTATACAAATTCCACTCGTTCTTCGAACTCGTGAAATTATAAATAATAAGCTTTCATGAAAATTATGGGTAATTTTAAAGCACTCGTGGTATTACCCCGAAAAATTTACAAAATAATTATTTTCGTATTACACGGTCAATAGTTCTTACTAGAATTTTTGCAATAAAAATATTTAACATGTTTTTTATTTAAAAGGCCAAAATCGACAAGACATCTTTTTTATAGTAAAGGACCAGTTCATCTATATCTGACATACTTTAAAGAACACAAAAACCTTTTTTGAATTAATTAACTTTTCGCCTTACCTACTAAAAATTATTGTAAGTATCAAACACAAGTGAATATACTATTGCTAATTAATAATCCTATAAAAATTTTCATCAAAATTTTGGTACTAATTTTTGGCATAAATTTCACTAGAATTCTTGTATTCGTAAAACGGTTTTTATACCGATTTTATTTTTCTGGGAAGATAAGTTAATAAAAACAATTGTTTTATTTATTACTTATTTTTCAGTTATTATTATTTTTAAACACTAGGTTTAAAAATTAAAAATAAATCTTAATTAGTATTAAGTTCATTTATTAAAAAAACGCAGTGCTAAAATAAAGTATTTGTAAATCTTTTAATATAAAATTACAATGGTAGATTATTTGTTTTTAAACAGTTTAATTTTTATAGAATTTAAATAAGAATATATGTTTTCTGGATTTTGAAGGAAAGCCAAATAATCTTTTTAATAATAATAAAATAAGGGGTAGTATTGTTTGCTAGAAGGATAATCTAAAATAGCAAATCTTTTTAATGGACTATGGAAAGTAATTATATGTTGGGTTAATATATTTTTAATAAATAGCAAAAGTGTAATATTTTATTTTTATATTTTTACCCGATTTTAAATAGATGTTATATATTTGTCTCTTAAAATACACTTACAATTAGTGGCGCTAATTTTTATTTTTATGTAATAACCATTATTATTACTACTTTTTAGTAGCACCACGTTGGTAAACAAATAATTTTGAAATTGGCGAAATAAAGTTTTTTTTTAATTTTTTTTTTAAAAGTGTTTCCTTTAAGGGGTTTCTGGTATATATTTGGTTTGGGTCCCATGTCTCACTTTTTAGATAAAACATTTGAAAATCCTAAGGCCGCCCCTGTTACTTTGCATTATTTTGCAAAAATAATTTTTATATTGATTTGTCACCAAAACGTTAATATTTTTTTAAAGTATTTTTTAATTACCTAAATTTGCATGCTTACAAGGTGCAATTACCTGTCTGTGCACCAGTTTATAACCTAAATCTTGAACTTAAATGTTTTGATCTAGTATACTCCATGCAAGCTAACATTTTTAAGTTGGCAATGCGAATATTCATACATATTAGTAAATTTTGTTTTTCAGATTTAAGTTGGCTGATGTGAAAATTTTATTCAGGACCGTACTGAGGGAAGGGAGTTTCAAAATTTTAATATCTTAAAAAATTTGTTGTATAGATTACAATAACTTAATTTATCAGTATTTTTTTCTTGCTTTCCATATATTTGCATAAATGTGAAAGCTTGATGTTAATGATTGATGACCATAATATTTTATTGAAAATTATTATTTCCGCTTAGCCACAAAATAAAAAGTTCGTTTCTACTACATCGAAAAACAACATTGAAAAGAACTTAAGGAATCTGAAGCAGTGCCTATATTTTCATAGCATTACTAACATTAGAAAGAGCCTATATAGTGCAGATTAATAGTCATTTGTTGGGTGTCTGTTATTCAGAAAAGTTTACACTCTTTTACACTTTTTGTACACACTTGGTCCTAAAATATATCTTCAGTAAGAGCGCTTGGGTACTAAAAAAAAAGTAGTGTACACTATTTCTGAATAACAAACAGACCTGTTAGGTTTTGTTGTATTTGCAGGTAAACTATCAATTTTACAGTCCAATTAAAGTATTCTGTTAAAATATGTCACTATAAAGGATGCATGGATATCCCTTATTATGCAATTTTACTAGCTTTTAAAGATGTCTTAAGATAAGTCGATTTATTTCATCTGCTATAACTTTTTTAGCTGCTTCCTATATTTAAATAATAAAATAAATTACACAAAACAGTAATAATAATTTAGTTATTCAGAGTATCATTAACACAATAAGATGCTTATATACTATAAATTAAAACCACTTAAAAATTGACTACCAATACTGTGACCAGCACTCCTCCAAAAATACTTGGTGTTGTTAACTACTATTATAAGTAAGAATATCATAATGAGATAATTAAAAAAAAAATTGATATTCCAAACCCAAAAGCTTAGATGTCTCACCTTATACCGGTTTTAAAAATAAATTTATCATTTTTATACTTACGCAAAACCGTATAAGTAGTCTTTTTCCACAAATCTTAAAAGAAAAAACAAACATTGCTGCACACATCTAGGAAGTTGCCTAGTGTAGATAAATCAACCAAAATTCTTCGTTGGAGGCTGTAGAATAAAAATTTAAATTAAAAATAAATATTAGTCGCAGTAGTTAAATACCTACTCAATTTTGACATACATATCAGATATTTATTTACATCTTAAAACATTTAGCACTTCAGAGGATGTCTTTTTAGATTATGATACTAATAAAACAAGTAATTTTACCCTATGCAGGATCACTATTCTGATAGAAGCATTATTATTCAAGAAATATATATTAGGTTATATTTTGATACCTTCGACTCATCATAGCTTTGAAGTCGGTTTCGAAGCATTTCCAAACTGAAGTTCTAGTAATCATTGTGATCCAAACTAAAAAAAAAATATCTATTCTAGTGATTTTTTCTTAAAACCAATAACAATAACTTAAACTTATTTCAAAATAAAATAAATTATAAAATATTAAAACTAACCACAACTTACCACAACAAAAAATTAAAACACTGCACAGTAATCTTTAATCTTACTAATTACTTTAAAACACAAAATAACACACCCAAACACAAAAAAAAATATTACGAAAATTAAAACGTTTTTAATCCATTACTGGGTGATAATCGTCAGTCAGCTGATTTTGACGCTGAGTCTAGTGATTTTTGTATTTGAAATGGCCTGATTCAAAAAATGTTAGCTTGCATAAACTATAAAAACCCCAAATAATATTGTAAAATAAATGTTTTTATTACAGCAATGTGGAAATATACTCTTTAAATGTTTAACTTTGTTACTGGTTTTTAAGAATCTTCTAAGTTCAAAAAACCTTCTTGTAAGTTTTTACTGGCCTTAAAAATTTGGGTGGTCATTTAAAGAAAAGAAAATAACAAATGGTTTTATTTATAAGACGCCCTATATAAACACATAGGTTTGTCCAGCCTTCCGACTTGGAGCCACAAATTTCCCCAAGGAAGATTGTCACATAAATTTTGTTGGATGCTGCTAATATGCATTTTGGGGTAAATCTATAAACATGCATACACCACGCTGGGGGAATCAAGATTTATTTCTGTATTCTAAAATAATATAATACCTACGTCAAGCCCTTATTTATTATGTAAATAAAGAGGTTAAATAAAAACTATTATTTAATTTAAACAATATTTCTTTATTTAATAAGATTTTTTTAAACTAGTTTTGCAACATGCAGTTTATAAACAGTAAGGTATCAACAACTCTGTCTTAAAAGTGAATTTATATCATTATAAAGGAATTTTACGCGAAAAAATTAACTCGCTTTTTTGTTTTGTTTTTTTTTTAATATAAAATCCATCGAATTTTACAATTTTTACTTTTGTCGCTATCAGAAAGTTATTTTAATATTTACCTTTTGGGGCCCCCTAGATTAAAAAAAACATAATCTAAACATCTAAACATTTGTCAGATTATCTGTCTGTCTCACTTTTTTGAAACAAAATTGGCTAACTTTATGAATGGTTTGGTATCAGGATCTTAAAGGGGCTGTAAAACGGGGACTAAAGGCTGGGGAAGGATTAAGGGTTAAAAATCAAATGCATTAGGTTGTAGGTTTTTAAAATTGTTATTTAATATATCAGATTTCTTTAAATGTGGGTTTTTCATAACTTTTTTTATTGTTTCGTGTAAAAATTATACTTGGTCTTGTTTAATATCTTTATTATTTGTATTAAAAAAAAAGGAAAAAGCAAGCTCTTCTTTACACATTCAGTCGGTCAAATTTCACCTATGGAAATTGGGTATTTTGTATGATCGAGAAAAGTTTTTATTTTAATTTTTAAAAAAGCTTATCTTATAAAAGGTATACAAAAATAAAGCACTAGTTTATTCTTAAAAAAAGTTGTTTTATTAAATTTTAATTCCAATATTCGAAAAAATTTAAAAAAATATATATAATCATTAATTTTGTATTTTCATTTAAGACTACCAATACCTACATCTTTAATGTTCCAATTATTGTTGCAGTTCAAAACACCCAAACAAATATTTAATATTTTTTTAATAGAATTAAGGTCTTTCTGTTGTCATGGAATTTTATGTAAGATACACATAAAGTGCGGGTCATTTACGCTCTGCAGAATGTATCTGTATTGCCACTTGTATGCATGTCGTCTGTCAACTAAAACAACCGCAAACTTCGCACATACTTCGTTTCCTGGAATGTATTCCCTGGAACTTTCTACCTGTAGAATTTTTTTTTCCATCTCATAATTTGAAACTACCATATACTTTTAAAGTTTTTTAATGTTCCAATTATTGTTCATTAAACACCCAAACAAATATTTAATATTTTTAATAGATTAAGGTCTTTCTGTTTCATGGAATTTTATGTAAGATACCATAAATGCGTATTTACGTCTGCAGAATGTATCTGTATTGCCACTTGTATGCTGTCGTCTGTCAACTAAAACAACGAAACTTCGAATACTTCGTTTCCTGAATGTATTCCTGGAACTTTTACCTGTAGATTTTCTCCAAATTCCAATTTTTAAGTTTTATGTTAATAAACTACCTCATACTGAACTTAAAATTTCTGAGACAAAAATACATTCTTAAATTTTTATTTATGAGTATTATTAACGTATACAAAATCATGCATTAATAGCCCTCATTATTGCATCATTTTTTATTAATCAACGAATATAGCATAGGCAACTAAAAGTACACAAATTTAGACATTTAGTCTATTTATATATTTAAATAACAACATTTAAAACGCATTCTAAGTTGGTTGCGTAAAACTAAAATACGTCTCGAAAAAAATTTAAGAAAAAATATGATTTTCTCAATTAAATTAAAAAACGATCCCGATAAAAATTGTAACTAACTCGAGCATAAATTGGCGATTATTGATCTCAACCTAGTGGGGAAACGTTAATCGGTACGCACCATAAGTAGTCGCCGACAAACTCTGCTATCGGCTAAATATAACCTGCAAACCTAAAGGTGCAAATTTAAGGTTTGGGCGCCCTGTAGAATAACTATTGCTAATTAAGACACTAGAATAAAATAAATATACATAAAATTTCTTTACAATAAATTTTACAAATTACTACACTACAAATTCTTGTAATACGGCAATGGGGTGTATCAACAATTCTAAAATAAATTTTTCCTTGACAAATAATTTGAATTTTTGTTAACCTTTAAAAATATTCAAAAAAGAAGAAAAGTTTAAAATTACTTTTTTACTAGACACTAATGGCCTTAATTAATTTGTCAAAAGGTTGAAAATTTTAGTCGTTACTTATTATCTAATGACAATATCAGCTGTTCACAAATTTATCAACAGCTTAATTTTATAAAAATGTAAAAAAAACATTAAAATTTACTCAGAAAATTGACAAAAAAATAACTTTAAGTTAACAAAGAAATTTCTTTGACTTTCATTAGCAAACCGAAACGCCTTAATAAGTCTATGAGGAGTGAAACTATATAGTTTGCGTCACAATTAGAAATTGTTTTTTTAATACTGTAAAAGTTAGAAAGTTTAAAGTAAAAGTTAAAAATTACAGTGTTTTGGGACACCCGGTATTAATTATTGACGAACTATCGGATATTACCTTAACTCTCTGCTAATCTCCAAAACATACCATTCACAAATCACTTTTATTACCACTCCAGTTAACTCCTGCCCTGGTACAGTCCTTTACAACCTCCTTTACCACTTTGCTTTACTTTTAAACTCTACGTTAACATGTGAAATTAAATTCGACACAGATAAATACTTGAGTAGCTTTACTTAGCTACGAAATCTACACTTTGTTCAAAACCTTATAATTTTACTTATTTACAGAGGAAACATGTGATAGCCAATGTTCTACTCTCTCTCTCTCTCTTAAACTACCATGGGAACTGAAATTCTATCAAAATATTTAAATAGAAGATTTCAGTAATTTACCCGAAATGCGATAACAAATTTCAGACACTGCTTATCTGATAAAGCCAGAGGTCTTACTGACTTATTAGCGCTTTTACCGATGCGATCCATTTTTACTTCCACCCCTTTCCGCGTCTGCCCAACCCCGAAGGGCCCAAGCTTTCATGGTATGCGTCGTCTCGCTACGTAATCACAGAGTTATGCAGTCATGCCGAAGCGCGTCTGTGGCGCTCGAAATCAACTCGGTTTGTTTGTTTTAGATATTTTAAGATTGTAAGAGGGGTCCCAAGAAGTGAATGTCTGTAGCGATATGTTTTTGATTTTAGTAAAGCGGTGTTGTCACGATTATTAGGGAAATTTACCGTTTAAATTTGGATTTTTATTATTTTTATAAAGATTTAAAAGAAATTTTTGCGCACTTATGGCTATAGAAAATAGCTTCTAGGTTCCAAGATGTGTTTCTGCAACACTACCCTTAACTTAAATGGATAAATTTCGGCTTACCTTAAAATTTCGAATGTTGAAAGTTAATTAGCAACACAATATGTCGATGTCGTGAAGCTTTCGTATTTCGATTGTTTAAAAATTACATTTTTAAGTGAAACTTTTAAGATATTTTTTGAAAAAAAAAACTCGTTTAACGGTTTTTGATTTTATATATTTTATACTACACTTTTAGTAAAAATTACAATCTGAACGGGTCCTAAGTTAACCCAGACTTTTATTTTTAAACTGTGTTTTTATCGTCTGTTTAGGTTTTAATATAAATAATATTAAAAGAGTTTTCTTTAAATCGTATACGATTTTAAAATACCATCACTAACATTTAAAACTGTAATAAGTTAGGGGTCTTATTACTGTTTTATTTATTAAGGTTTCTAACTTTATTTTCGTCTTCGAAAAGGTTTTTTAAGGTTACCAGCCGTAGGAGACCCAAGCTTTTATTAACTTGCAATGTTTGTAGGTATATAATATGTACGTTTGTAAGGGTCAAATCTTGCTACGTCATGCCCCATACAATATGGCGGACCGCCCAAGATGGCGTACCAGTAATTTTTAGGCACTTTTATGATATGGGTTTTAAATAAAAGGTTTTGCTGAGAAAAATTCGAAAAATAAAATGACCTCACTCTAAATCCACTCCCAACTCCGGACTCCCAAAGATGGTGGACTATGTTTTTTTTGTACTTCCATAATATAGTTATTTTCCTAACAAGACTGCTTGCAACGGCAGTCGCGTGCGGAAAAGTATCACTTTGCGCAAGCGTTAGGAACAAAATTTTTCCTACGAGCGTCAGATAATACCAATATTAAAGCAATTATTATTTTTTGAATTATGTTTAATCTGAAAGAACTACTACAACATATTTATAAATGGGAATTATTTGTTGATAACATTTACAACAAAAGAACAGTTATTAGCATATTGTAAATTAATTGCAGAACCTGTAATTTCATTTAGCGGGTGGCTTATGGAAGCGCTTATTGTAAGGCTTGATGAAGGTTGACTTAGCTCAGGAGGGGAGTTGTTCATGGTCAATATTTTATTCGACATATCCTTTTTCTGATTTGTGGATTCATCAATGTAGCTCTCAGCTACAGCCGTTGATTTCCAGCCCCCAAGTCGCTTGACATTGTAATTCCTTCTCCAGAATCCGCTAACATAGTCGCAGAGGATCGACGAAAACTATGTCCAGTGTACTCTTCTGGATTTTTTAATTTTAGGTATGCAGCAATTTCTGAAGGCATTTTACCTATTGAATTTATTCCCACACATTGCGTACTGCATGCTCCTTGTTTATACTGGACAAAAAAACGTCTGTGTGGGGTATGTGATTTTCGCAAATTTGCATATTTACGGTACAATTAGAGTTGCCGGAGACGAGACGAGACGAGATAAAGCCTTGTCTCGTCTCGTCTCGAAATTTCGAGATAATATATTTCGAGACGAGACGAGACAAGGGTCGAGACGGGCGAGACAAACGTTTGTCTCGTCTCGTCTCGTTTTGTCTCGTTTGTCTCGAGTTATTTTGGTTTATTTCAATTAAATTAATTTCAATATACAGTGTATTAGTACAGTGTATTAGTAATGTATAGGATAATTTTAATAAAAATATGATCGGAAGTTTTATAAAAATGCTTGGACCCGTCAACTTTTATTTTTAGGTACATGTTACACATTTTTTAAACTAATTTTTATGTCTGCACAGGGCACAAGATGGTGATAAAAAGACATATTGTTTAAATGGAACACACAATTTTTCTCATTACATTATTAATTCCAATGTTTAATTCTAAAAATGTTCACTTTTTCCATAATAATTAAGTATACCCAAACTATCCTAAATGGCAATATTCTTATACATACGTAACTTTCTGGGTATAGAATGTAAAGTAGGTATAGGAATTTCTAGAATTAAATAAATATAATCCAAAACTGTAAAAATATGAGTAGGTATAGGTATTCTATTTTAAATTTTAAAAAAATAATTTTGTAGCACCCTAACACTTTATGAACGTGCCCTGTCTAATTCAAAATATCGTTAAAATTTAACATACTATTTAACCATATACCTAATACTTACATAAGCACATTATCTACACATCTTATATTCAAGGCATTAAATTACTTACTCCTCGCCATCGTTGACTCACGCTGTACACTATATACCTACAAACTAATTGCAAAATCTGCTGCAAGTAATATGTATTTTAAGGAGGATGCATTGTTTTCAGTTTAAATTAAAACTTTTTAAAACATAATAGCGGCAAAAAGTAACAAAAAACATTCAAAAACAACCCTCTGCATAGGCATCAAAAAGTGCCGCCGCGCTGCCTGTATACTTTGCCGACACACCGTTTTATTCGGGATGCGGCAATAGTTCTTGCATGTTTTTTACTATTTAAAGATCTATAGAGCGGTTGCCTTTTAAAATGTTTTGACATTTTTCCTTAGTTCATTCTTGTGTTTGAAGCTTGTAAGAAGTAATAAGATGAATTAATATTTTTTAAAAATGGAACACCCTGTATAAATACTTATATTTTTTTATAACACGCCTTGTAAAAAAAAGTTGACGTGATTGAGCTTTTCTTAAAATTGTGTAGTTGTATCGAAAAATTGGTGATTTCAGACTTTACGGACACCCACAATATGCAACTAAAAATAAAATAATGAAGCTAATAATTTGTTTTTATTTAAAATAAAAATATAGAACATATAAGTGACATAAAAATGTCCACAAAATAAAAAAATCTAAAAATAATGAAACATAAGTCATAAACTCTATTACAAAACACAGGTAAAATGTTTTCTAGAAATTTTTCTTATAATTATACAGGGTGTTTGAGCAATAGTTTTAAAATCTTTAACAGCAGTTGGATCTTGCAAAAAAGTCTCTATAAACATAAGTTCGGATATGCATCGTTTCGAAATTGGAAATACGCAGGGTCCTAAAGTTAAAAAGAAGCTTTTATTGTACATAATTTTTTAAAACAATTATTTTGATAAAACAACTTAAAGTACAACTTTTTGTTATTTAAGTTTTTTTCGAGAGACAAATTAAAGCTTTTACTTTTCAAAAGGGCATAAAAAAGAATCGGTTTTAATTTTTTCTTGAAAGCAAAGCAAAATTAAAAAAAAATCAGGAGACAAAATAGTTGTATTTTAAGTTGTTTTATCTGGGGTAATACCACGAGCGCTTAAAATTACCGAACATTTTTACGATAGCGTGTTTTCTTATAATTTCGCGAGTCTGAGGGACGAGTGAAATTTTAAAGAATACACACATGAGTAAAAATATCTGGTTAATTTTAAAGCACGAGCGGTATTTAGGGGAATATTTTACGAATCAAAAACGTAGATAAAGTTTATTGACTTAAAATTAAATATTAATTTAACAAACCGTCATTATTATTAAAAAATTTCGTATTGTCAATTTGACAGTAAGGGAAAAATCACGTTGCCTAGACGACGTGGAATTTCCGCTGTAATTTTTCCATAATACCGCTTCCTTATGGGAAAATATGTGTATGGGTGAAATATTCAAAATAATTAAAAAATTATAAAACCACAGGGTAATTTAATTTAAAGCAATTAATTTTAGCTTCTTTTTTAACAGCCTGTATTTTTGAAATGATGCATTTCTTGACCTATGTTTATAGAAACTTATTTTTTGCAAGATCCAACTGCTGTCGAAGTTTGTAACACTAAATCTTAAACAACCTGTATAATTCTTAATAACTAGAAATATATTGTTAGTTTTAGTCATTAAAATTTTTCGAGATGTCTCGTCTCGTCTCGACCTTGTCTCGAAGGATTTTATCTCGTCTCGTCTCGTCTCGAAATTCGAGACAAAATGCTCTCGAGACGAGACAAAATGGCTTCGAGACGAGACGAGACGAGACGAGACGTCTCGTATCTCGTGTCTCGCGGCAACCCTAGGTACAATTGCAGATAAAGTCCGTTATTTGTTTCATGGGAACACTACAAAGATTCTGGAAGTGTTATTTTTACTGTCATTAATTTTCACCACTATCAAATTTTCATTATCCTGTATGTCATCAATCATTATTTTTGTAAGTTCATCTCTCCTACAAACACCGGCTAATCCAAAAACTGTAGCAACTTTTATTAGAAGGTAAATATTATCAGGTGCTTTTTTCATGAATCTTGAAACTTCTTCTTTGCTGAAAGTTTTTGATTTTTTTGGCCGGTATCCCACGTTTTGGTGTTTAAGTAGTGATGTTAGCTTGAAATATGAACTTAAATCAAGGTTCCTTTTCACTTTGAGGACACATTTTAACATAGAGTACTTACTCCATAAAGTATTAGGTTTATATGTTTTTTGCAGTTTTCGAAATGACTATATTGATTCTCATATTTTTCACGAGATTTTGCTGGTAATAAATTCAAACTTACGGTATTTGCTGCATCCAGGATAGAATCTGGTAGCTCCTCATCGGAACTACTCATTTTAAATAATTATTTTTGTCGGATTTTTATTTAATTAAAAAAAGATACTGTGACGCCTTTTCATTAAAAATGCTTGTTTGTATTGAAATTTATTTGTGCAATTGCTTGTTCATATGGAAACGAAGAAAAAATCTGACGTGTTAAAATCACCAAGATTACATATTGTTGCTTGACTTGTCATAATCATTTATTATTATTATTATACAGGGTAATTAAAAAAATGTTTTTTTGTGTTTTAGTTGAAATATTGAAAATTACGAAGTAACAAACAAAAAAGAGAATAAACTAAAACTTGCAATGGCTTCGTATATTGCATGAAATAGCCTACAATTACTAAAATACATATTTTATAAATCTTGCTTACCTGTAAGATTTTAAAGTAGTTTTACTTTTCCGCACGGCGTGCAGAAAAGTTCACGTTTTCGCACGCCGTGCGCAAAAGTGCAACTTTGCGCACTCAAATGCGTGCGGAAAAGTGGACTTTTCCGCACGCTCGTAGGAAAAAGATATTAAATGAAAGGGAGCATGGGGAAAAAATAAAATGGCGGAAAACAAGATGATCACCATACCAATTTTAAAGAGTTATAGCTCGGTAAAAGTTAGGGATAGTTTGGTGATGTACTGACATGTCCAGCTATAACTAAAAAATAAAAAATAAATTAATAGTAAAAACATTTTTTAAAAACAAGCTTTTATTTACATACTTAAAAAAATAACTTTAAATTAAATCAAGTCATTAATTAATTTCATTACATAATTTATATGATATAAAAGCTTTTTGCGATATTTACCTGTGTAAATAAAAAAAAACAATATGAAGCTTTATCTTGTCATAGGTAGTTTTAAGAAAAATATTATATATTTTTTTAATAAAAAAGATAAACCTTGCAACAAACTTTTATATCATATAAATTGTATAATGTAATAAGTTAATGGGTTTAATTTATTTTAAAGTTCATTCTTCGTTTCAAAGCAGGTAAATAAAATCTTGTTTTTCAAAATATGTTTGTTAATTTATGTCTTATTGGAGAACCCCAGTGCTCCATCCCTTTATAAAAGGAAACTCAGTCGGTCATCCCCGTGAAACCTTTGGGGTGGGCTTTGATAGGCATTGGTTATACTCGGCCTGTCATTTACAGTCGATAGGGCCTAGACTGTGTATTTACGAAAATTTAAATTAGATAATTAATTAAAAATATTTTGGGGCCCCCAAGAGTTTATATTTGTTTCTTCTTATCGAGCTATTTTCTATTCCTTTAAAGCAGCACCGTAAACAATACCAATATATTGTTAGATTTAATTTGTAGTTTACTTGTTTTAAATACTATTTTAAATAACCAAAGTAAAGTTAAAAGCGTAATGGTTTTATTAATGTTAACTAATTGTAAAATAATAATAATTTATACAAACTGTCCTAAAATTAGTCCAGGAATCACCTAACAAAATTTGGCTAGCATAACACATAAAATAAGAATAGCTCAAAAAGAGAAACTTTTTTAGTAAAGCTTTGTATTTTTTATAAAATAAGGGGTAAAGTGCCGGAGAAGTAGAATTTAAAATAACTTTTTAAATTCCACAATAATTTCAATATTAAAATTACCGCGTCGCTTGGCGCGGCAACACTGATTTGCAAAAGAGATTTGGCTTAGGTCCAAATGGTAAATGGGAAAGGAAGAGGATTCGTGACCCATTTTCTCTATTACTACGGGACGCAGAGACAAAAGAGCTGCAATGCACAAAAACAACTTCTACACCCCACTGAGTTTTTGTATGCTTAAGTGGAATGAAAAACAATAGCAATACATCTTTGACATTCCCAAGAATTTCCTGTCCTAGAAATTTATTTTTGTTTTACATTTAATCTGTACAGCTGAGATTTACTTAAAATACTGTTATAATTCTGTGTATCATGCTTTACCTTTTCTGTCTATGTTATCCAAAGCCTAATTTATTTATTTTTGGGCAGAATAATCGGCAATTTGCAATTTTAATCCAAGCATTTACCTGATGCAGTTTAATTATTAAAAAAATAATAATGTAGAGTAGCACATTTTAAAACTCCCAATTTTTGAGTTACATGTCCACAAGAGTATTTATACAGATACAGATAAGCGGATGGAAGCGATAATGTGTTTAAAGTATGGAATAACTTAGGTATTAAGTTAAAATTACATTTAGTTACAAGTTGTTCCCAAACATTCTCAATATCTGAATGGTATTTGCTAAAACGCTTAAGATTTTAGCTGACGACTACATAAACGATTTTTTCTCTTCTACGATTTACCCAATCCATAGTTTTGCTGTTTACAAGTTTGATCTGAAAAGCAAATGCAGAATAATGCAGATATCTCTTTTCTAGGACCTTTAACCAATTTTGAATTTTGGCTTCAAAAATCTTGTTTACTTCAGTACTTTAAAAACATGTTCTTTTCGCAAAAAAGGCTATCAACACTTAAAAGTATTCTTTACTTATAAGAGGCCAAGTACTGCAAAATAAAATTGTTTTCAAAAAACACTCTTGACAATATGTAATACACCTTTAAATGATTTTGGAAGTACATGAATCGAGATTAAACCTTTTGCATTCTGTTTAGAAACAGCTCAACTACAAGTGTTCATTCAGATTTTACGAAAAAAATTTTTTGGGGTGTAAAGAAAGGATAAATAATTTTGCTCTTTTAAGCCCTTAAATGTAATTTTTAATATCATATTTGAATTTAGTGACCCAAATAAAAATATAAACTATTAAAAATGGAAAAAAACTTTTTTTTAAGCAAAACGTATTTTTTAGGGGTGTAGGGTGTAAAAAAGGGTGTATATAGCCCTTCTAAGCCCTCAAATCTAATTTTTAATATCATATTCCAGTTTAGTGACCCAAAAACCTATATGTACCATTAAAAATGGGAAAATTTTTAGCGAAATGTATTTTTTAGGGGTGTAGGGTGTAAAAAAATGGGGTAAAAAACACCCTCTTTCGTAGTATCAATATCTCTTTTTGACACTTTGTAGTTGATCTGTTTCTAAAACGAATGCAAAAGGTTTCATCTCGATTCATGTACTTCCAAAATCATTTCATAGTTTTGCAGGAATCTATTATGTAGATTTGTACTAAGAGAATTTATAATTTCATCCAAAAAACTTTTGACTCATTTATAATAATAAGTATTTTTGTAATAAAATGTCTTATCACACTTAAATAAGTTGCTAGAAACATTTCTGTGTAACAAATGAGAACGGATAGCATAAAATAAATCATAAAGGCAAAACGACCGAGTCTAGGGAATGCATCCATTTCATGATAAATATGTTAGATGAATCAAAAATAATGAATTCGTCTGAGGCGATGGTAAAAGCTTTAGAAAAGTCATGTAGAAACTTTTATGCTAGGACCGTTTTTTATAAGTGTTTAATGTTTAAAATTTTGGTTACAAGAACAGCTTAATAAACATGTGTTCGTAATTTAAAAGTTGATTTATTTTTATACTATCTGGAGTTCATCTGTTCTTCTTGGATTAAGAGCTTTTGCTATTATTAATTACTTACAACATTATTTTTGTGTTTGATTTATGGCCTGTTACTACAAAGATAGTAATGCATTAATACGTTTTAAAATTAAAAAATTAATTTTGCAAGAAAGAATGCAATTTGTTTTATAATTATAAAACCTTCTTAAAATATTTGTTTTGTAGCAGATCAGGTCATTAATCGCCTGAGTTAGTTACAATATTTTTTAGGAGATGGTTTTGTTAATATGTTCTACCTTACTTAGGACTTTTGAAAGGAGACCTCTTCGTATAAGGAGCTGACCCTGTTCAGCCCTATTGACCCCTATGAACTTGCAGATCGCCTGCAACGAAAAACAAGGAAAACCCCCAAAAATCAAAAAGATGAAACTACAACAAAAATTAAACTAAATTTTAAGAAATTTTTGCTCTAAAAACTTAGGGAATTCTGACTTTTGACTGGTATATGTATAGTATATTCAAAAAGACAAAAAAGGTGGTATGGTGTGTCAATTAATTTTAGGTTTACCTAAATTTACTTCAGCATTAAGCATAGGTAACCATGTATTATTTAAATTAACCGATATTAATGCTACACAAATATCTTTATTTAATAAAATAAATGCACTTATTTTACGTTTTTTTGAACAAGTTTTCTTTGCTAAAATGCTAGAAGTATTCCAGTTTACTATGTGGTTATTATCAAATGCGTGTTGACAGATTTTTGACTTGTGGAAATCTGTGTTTCTATTGTATGTTCTATGTTCTTTTATGCGTTTGGCTAATGGTCTGGAAGTTTCACCTATATAACATTTATTACATGCACAAGGAATCTTATAAATAACATTATTTGTGTTTTCGTTTATATTGTATGGTTTTGTTTTTGTTACTTGGGATCTAAAAGTGTTTTGTGTTTTAAAGATAGTGCGAACTTTAAATTTATTACCTATTCGTTAAATTTTATTTAATAAGCCAGGAATATATGGAAAAATAGATTTGTAATAGGTCTATTTTGATTTTGTCTTAAATTTGGTTGTTCAAATTTTAGAAAGCATTTGTTTATCACATCAAAACTAACAAAAGTCTTTACACAAACGTACCAGTAAAAGAATCGTTAAACATTATCCGAGCCAAGCTCAACGAAGATAAAACACTAGTAGAACGCACCACCCTGCCGCTGGAGGGAGTGATGGATTTGTTGGAGCTTTTCCTCCGTAGTTCCTATTTTCAGGTGAAAGATGAGTACTACGCGCAGGGTGATGGACTTCCCATGGATTTATCGCTCTCCCCAGTGGTAGCAAATATATGGAATGGTTTGAGGAACATGCAATTAAAACTGCACCTATAAAATAAAAAGTTTGGCTAAGATATGTTGACGATACTTTAATTGTATGGACGGGTAATGACAAAGAACTTGAAGATTTCTTAAAACATCTAAATTGTCTCAAAATTCGACCCTACCTTTTCTCGACGAAACTGGGGGTCATACGAACTTTATATAATCGTGCAGTGACCTTATGTAACAGTAAGGAATACCTGCAAGAGGAAATAAGTAACATAACTAGAGATCTTAAGTAGAACGGATACAGTGAGAAACTGGTAAAGGAAACAATCGAAAAATATCAAAATATGACAAAAATCTCTAACTCACACGAGACTCCACAGGACCAAATATTTATGACAATTCCATATATTAAAGGAACTTCGGAAAATATCCGCAGGATCGCTAATAAGTATAATATTAAAACGGCATTTAAATCACAAACTACTCTAAGAAGCATTCTTACTAAGACGAGACCAGACAACAAAGCTTCAAATAATGACTGTATCTACCGAATTCCCTGTGAATTTGGTGAGGTATATATCGGGGAAACAAAAAGACCACTCGAAGTTAGAGTCAAAGATCACAAAAAACATACGGAACGAGGTGAAACGTCGAAGTCAGGTATACCGAACACGCTTGGTCAAAACAACACCACATACAATGGTCGGAAGCAAAATCTATTTATAAAGAAACCCACTGGAAGAAAAAAAAATTAAAGAAGCCGTAATAATTGTAAACAACCAAAATGTATTTAGCAAGCCTAGTGTCGATATTCCTAATATCTGGCAGCCGTTGCTGAACCGTGACAAGCTTCGGTGAACAAGGGATAGTATATAAGTCGTAGATTTTAAGAATAGTTTTTAGTTATAACTTGAAAACGGTTGGAGATACATCACTAACTGAAACGTTGTGTAAGAAATAATAAATAAAGACAATGGAAGTCCAAGATTTTAGTGTTATTGAGACTTTTTTTTATATTAAAATTAAGTAAATCATATAATTAAGGCACTAGCATAGAATTTTTAAATTTTCCATATTTATGAAAATTTTGCACACAAACTACTACAACCAATGTTCATAGGGTATTACTTTTGTCCTTAAATTTTTTAACATTTTAATCTATTTTTTTAAATATGTTTAATCAGTGCAAAAAAAATTGGAGGGGGTCGTGACCCAGAAAAAAGTTACATTCTGTAGAAATTTTAAAAATATATAGTCTTTATGTCGTCGTCCAAATTGGGTATCAGTATCTTAAATTGTTCAAGGTGTGTTTAAAAAACCCAAAAAATATTAAACGTTTAACGCCATGAAGACACATGTTTTTCTTTAAATTATTTATACTATTACATCTGTGAATGAAGTATTGGCAGAATGCCCTTTTAATGTTATTGTTATTTGTCATTTGTTGTATTTTTTTGGTTATTTTGTCATGTTGGAATAGACAGTGTCAAATTGAATTTTGAAAATAAAGAAGTTGTCATTAAAACCCGGACTTTAAATACCGACTAAACCCAGACAAATAAACCCAGACCCCAATTTCTTTCATTGGTCCATCAAGGAAGACAAGCCCTATGGAAAACAGCAGAGATAAACGGGAACCAAGACAAAATCGTGGCACAAGAACCCTGGACGAAAATTATGTTTGGCCGCCCAGTTTTGGTACACCTTTACCTAAAACCTGACACCAGCAGAAAACCACATACAGAGGTAGGCTCAATTAGTTCTGGTAGTAAAATTGAGGAAGTGTCAAATGATTTAAGAGCTGACTTTACAAAAACTGTAGAGGAAAAGAATGATATAGAAAATAATAGTGTTGCAACCTCAAAGACAAATAAAACTGCAAAGTCAATGACAAATAAAACAAAGACGACCAAGTCAAAACGATCTACAACAGAAATTGAACTGGAGAATGCACTGATTGCACTACAAGCGGAAGAAAGAAAACGACAAATTGAAGAGGAGTTTCGTGAAAAAGAAAAGGAACGAGAGAAGAAACAAAAGGAAGAGGCATTGAAATTGTTGGAACTACAACAGAAAGTGGAACAGCTAAAAATACGAACCAAATCGACGACAAAAGCTGTAAAACTGGATCTGTAAGTAAACATTTTGATGTCTTATCACAAAATTCAGATGAAAGTTACACAAAAAAATGGATCAATAAAAATCAGGAACATTTTCTCGAAACATCTAAATCAACTGTTGATAGAAAACCGGATATTACAGAAGTATGTGACAAGATTGCTAGTGCAATTCAAGCTGTAGCAACTCCAAGACAGGCGGAGAATACACCGGACCGACGACATTTGGTAGAAAAAGACTTTCCATTTTATGATGGTAAACCAGAAGAATGGCCAACCTTTATCTACCAATTCAGACAGATTTCCACCATCTGTAAATATACAAACGAAGAATGCTTGATCAAATTGCAGAAATGTCTAAAAGGTGATGCTAAAAAAGCAGTTTCAGGTTTATTAATGAGCCCTGGTAACTTGAATCAAGTAATTCATACCCTAGAGAAAAGATTTGGACGCCCTGATTTAATTCTGGATATTTTGATAAATAAGGCAAAAAGTTTTCTTCAAATTAGAGAATACGAGTTGGAAAATTTAATAAGTTTTTCAAGTTCAATTACATCAATTGTAAGTACCATAACTTCTCTAAATTATGATCGACATTTGGAAAATCCAAGTTTACTGAAGGACCTGGTACAAAAACTACCAAACACTTTGAAATTGAGATGGGGAGAAGAAGTTTCCAGAAAGAATGGACAAGTAAATCTTCTAGACTTTTCTGAATGGGTAGCAGGAATAGCTGATTCCGCATGTTACGTCACTACACCAAAAATATCGCCACCAGCACCAAGTTTACCTCGAAAACATGAAAAATCCTTCATTATCAATGACCAAGTAGCAATTTGCGGATACTGTCATGAAAAACACCTAGTGGAGAATTGCAGAAAAATCAAAACCGATGACGTAGAGACAAGATGGCAAGTTGTCACCAAAAATAAGCTGTGCTTTTCATGCCTAAAAGGATCACACCAAACTAGGGATTGTAAGAAACGGCAACAATGCAACGTACAAGGATGTAAGAGACAGCATAACAAAATGCTTCATAATGGGACCGCAACAAGAAGAGACAACAGTTTAGTTACCACAACTGAATCCAGACCATCAGGATCAAGAACCGAACCAACCACCCAACCTGGACAAGGTTTCATTGCGCTTGGACAAAATAAAGAAAGCAAAAATGTTCTTTTAAGAATGGTTAATGTCAAAATCACTGGACCGGATAATTGCACAATTTACACAACCGCACTTTTTGATGAATGTTCTACAGTGACTCTAATAGACGAAAACTTAGTACAAAAACTGAACATAAATGGAACGTCTCAACCGTTAACGCTACAATGGACAAATGATGTTACTTCAACCCATGAAACATCAAAATGTTACGATTTAAAAATTTCTGGCGATTATCCAGATGCCAAAGAATTCGAAATGAGAAATGTAAGATCGATAAAAAATCTAGCCCTTCCACTTCAAGTTGTTTTGTATGAAGATTTTAGACATCTTCCACACATACAGGGACTACCAATATCAGACATAACCTGCCCACCTATGTTGCTAATTGGACAAGACAATGCCAAGCTCACGGTACCACGAAAAGTCATGGAAGGACCAGAAGGTTCACCGATAGCGACCAAGACCAAGTTAGGCTGGACGATACATGGTAAGATAGACAATACGACCAATCAACACGGTACTACCTTTCATATTTGTGAAAAAGAAATAGAAGATGACCAATTACACCAACTGGTTAAAAAATCTTTCACCAACGATGCAATTTCGGAACGACCACAGAGACAAGTTGAAATTGCACATGGTGAGGTAAACAAGAATAACAACAAAGTAAAAGAAGATCAAGACAAGATTGAGGCATTATCAGAAATGTACCAAAGAAAAAAAAGAAGAAATATACAGATATAAATTGAACCAAAAACGACAAACAGCACTTGAACAAGAACTGCAAATACAGAAGCCCGTGAATGATAAAAGTTTGAATAATTCCGTACAAGAAGATACCGAAAAATTGAGTAGTGGTTATGACTGTCAAAAAAATAAAGAACTTAGTGCAGAAAGGCAAAAGAAAGCGACCGAGGATTTGGTACAAGCAGAAAGCTTGGAGAAGCCGACCGTAATGGACAAGTTAAACGAAATCGCCAGAAAACGGTAGAAATGGTGAAGAAACAAAACGAAAAAGGTACAAAAGAAAATTCATGAAGAATTAAAGCAAATACAAAATTCTTTGCCCTCTTTGAAAGGAAATCCTAAGCAGCCGAGGCTAGACAAAGTTGTTGATCATTTAAATGAAAAAGCTGAAATAGGTGAAAAATCAAAAGTAATAATTCAACAAATTAGTCCGGAGAAGAAAACTGAAGCGCCAGTTAATGTTACACCAAAATCGTTATCACCAAAGACAGAAGCTATAGAAAAGTTGGAGCCAAGTAATAGATGCGATGAAATAAATAAGACCGCACAAAGTATTTCTTTAAGGAAAAAGAAAACTCCCATTAAAAAAGAGAAAAGATTATTATTAAGCGGGACCCGTCAAAAAAGAAACCACCGCTGGTACTAGACTCTGGCAAGAGTTTAACAAAATTTAAAAGTTCCTAGTGTTGTGGAGAAAAAGCAACTTGGGAATGTGAAGTAAAAACCAAAGAAGATCAGAGGATTAAACGAGACTTGGAGAAATTTCATCGAATCAAGACGGAAGAATGGGGCCTTGACAAACGAAAAGGCTCCAAGACATTAAATAGAATGACGAAGCTCTCACCTGCCGATGCTGAAAAACAGAAACAAGAGAAAAGCGAGACAGCCAAGGAAAAAGAAGTCAAAGTCAAAAGAGACCAAAAAAAAAGATAGAAAAAAAAAAAAAAAGAGTTAACGGAAATCGAAGCATAGCACATTAATTCACAATTGCAGATTCAAGGGGGAAGAAAATGTAAAAACGTAACTTCTGAAAATTTTAAGGGGGAAGAATGTGAATGAAGTATTGGCAGAATGCCCTTTTAATGTTATTGTTATTTGTCATTTGTTGTATTTTTTTGGTTATTTTGTCATGTTGGAATAGACAGTGTCAAATTGAATTTTGAAAATAAAGAAGTTGTCATTAAAACCCGGACTTTAAATACCGACTAAACCCAGACAAATAAACCAGACCCCAATTTCTTTCAACATCCTTAATTAGGTAAATAAGATTAAGGAACATCCTGTATACGGATATAGAAAGAAAATTTAAAAATTCCTAGCGCGTCTTGTATTGTGCTTTTTTAAAGTTTGATCTATAATATTTTTTTAATCTTAATCTAAAATGAATTCTATGACATACATAAATAACTTTTAAAAAAATCTTTTATTTAAAATGAGGGTTATGATTTAAAAAAAAAATTCAAAGACTTTCAGAATGCGTACACTTAAGTTGTTTTGGCGATTTCGATTCTTAAATGATTAAGTTTCTAACGAAAAAAGCTGAATTAATCAACCTATTTAGACGTCAAAAGTCTGTCATAAAATTTTGTGCACGTTTTTTCTGGTTATTTGGTATTCAAAATAAATCGTTTAAAAAAATATTTCAAATTTATTTCTATTACGTTGTTTATGACCATGGTATTCTTAATTAATTAATAACACAGGCACACAAAAAAATGGTGTGTGTTGGATGTTGGACTAGGATTTTCTGGAGTATTTCTTTCCGCCGAACACGAATCTGAAGTCAAAATTGTAGGTCAAACAGCGAATAATCGAAACAATATCTTAAAAACACTAATAAATAAAACACTTTACATGACACAAACTATGTATTTTTACAAGACCTTTAATCTAAGTTATATAACCTTCTTGTCTAAATGCATTTTTTTCGAGTTATAATCAAAAAACCGAATTTTCAGGATTTTTTAAGGAAAAATTTGAAAATATATTTTTTTATTTTGGGATTTTTTCTGCAAATTTTGAGTAATTTAAATTCAGATAAATAAGATAAATAATTTATTATTAAAAAAAAACAAAAATTACATTAATAGAAAAAAATCCTATTTTTACTGATTTTTTTTGTCAAAGTTATATTTTCGTTTATATCTCTTTTATTATTTATTTTATCAAAAATGTTTATATAACTTTTTTATAGACAGTTTGAAACGCTCTCCTTTTTGTTTTATGAAATTTTTTGTATCTCTTATAGTTTATAAAGCCGTAGTTCAAACATTCCGTGGTAGCAGGTTTCTGCCGATAAATGGACCGTGTCCGTTTTTTGGGGTTTTCTCGATTTTTTGCTGTTTGACTTCCAATTCTGACTTCAGATTCGTGCTTAGCGAAAAAAAATACGCCAGAAAATCTTAGTCCGACACCCAGCACACACCACTTTTTTTGTGGACCTGTGTAATGATTTGATTATCTTTTTTCTTGTAATCTATGTACAAAAATAAGAGCCTTTAAGTTATGGCACATGGTGGTAACCAAACCAACCATCATGATAAAGAAATAGAGATGTCGACTGCCTAAAAATTATTATTTTCAACTGCTTATTGTTAAGGAATATTAAATAGAATAATGAAAATACAGTATTGTGCACATTGACCTTTCACATATACCTATTTTTTTAATGAGTTATGTTTGTTTAAAAAATTGGTAACAGTATTATCAAACTTTTTTTCAGATACGATTAAAATACCTGCCTTAAAAACTGTTTTATTCTTTAGATAAGATATGCATCTAAAACACCCAGTATGGTAGTTTGTCAGCTGTAAACACCAAGTAGGGACAATAGTGCAGAGTATAACATATTACGTCTATTATAGCAAAGGCCTAACGGTGCACAGGCGCTTTTCCACCCTTCTGTCAAGGGTGCAGGCGGCCGACACCGCGTGTCGCTCAGAGGGTGTTTTGACGCAAGAGTGGTTGCACCGTTTTGCGATTTCCCGGCAAATTATCGCACGACAGTGAAAGTTGTTTTGAATTGCGCATTAAACGATTTGGTTTACTTGTATTTTTTGAATATGATATAAAACTTTATATAACATTTTTTTCTGATTTTAAGAACAGAAACTTTAATACACCTTATGGGGAAGGATTTATTTTGATATATCTGTGCCGTGCTTGTGATCGTTTGTTTACCTAGTGTTTTATTGACTGAGTGACTAATTTGGATTATATCTGTAACGGTAACTAAGTGCGTATGAATTTAAAAACTACTAATAAAAAAATCATCAGACTCGGACGTTTTTTTGAAAAAGGAACTGGCTTTCCTCATGAATGGGAGCCAATTTTACAAAAACATCTAGTCGTATAACTCCTAAAGTAAGTTTGTGATTTTTTATCTGGTAAATTTGAACATATTAAAGTTTTGAAAAAAGGAAGTTATGCCGCCGCACCCTGTATATGATTTTTGGAAAACACCGGGGTATTTCTTAAGCACTGCAAAAGTTATTTTTGACAAATTATTCTTAAACCTTATACAGGGTGATTCATGAGGAAATGTCAATACTTCAGGTACGTACTCAGGGTCCACAAATAAGCATAAAAGTCTTTACAAATATGGGTCCGCAAGGCCTTTGTTTCCGATATACAGGGTGTTAAAGTTTTTATTTATATTTTTTATATTTTTTTTTATGTTTTGCTGAACATAATTTAAGAACAATAAATTTATTGAAAATTAAAATACATATCGTTTAATAATACATTTTGTTTATTATTTTTTAAATTTTGCTATAATAAAATCAGATGCGTGTCATGCGTGGTATTTTTTTTTAAATCCAAATATCTCGACAACGGTTGCTCATATCGACTTTTAACAGGTATACCTTCTTGACGTAAAAATGACAAAACAGTTTTTTAATTTACTTAAAAATGTAATAAAGTGCCGTACCAAAAAGTTTTGATTGTTCAACATAGTAAATAGACGTGTTAATGGCTTCTCTTACAAGTAAGAGCCGTAATAAGATTAAATTCGAATCCGTCATACCAAAAAACCCCCAGATACACCAAATTTTACTCCAATATTTACAATATCATAGATTTTATTTAAAAAAGAGAAAAATTAAATAAAAACTTTAACACCCTGTATTTCGGAAACGAAGGCTTTGCGGACCCATATTTATATAAACTTTTATGTTTATTTTTGGACCCTGACTACGTACCTGAGGTATTGACATTTCCTCATGAATCACCCTGTATTTATAAGTTAAAGTATACATTACCCTTTAATTTGCCTTTGGGTTGTGCCAAATATTTGAAGAAAAGTACCATTAAGTAGATAATGAAATTACCCAAATTTAAGTAGTCTCAACTTAAATCAGTATCGTCAAAAAAAAACGAAAAACTTAAAAACCTTATAATATAAATGGGATTTTAAATAAAAAATCGGCAATGGTATCATACTTACTGCTTTATCCATACTTGAATATTTAAATTGTATTTTGTCTTAATTTTAACCAAAGTAGCAAAAATCATACGTACAGGGTTTTTCCTTATAATTTGGCATACCTTAAAAATATTATTTGAACGAATACAAAAAAGTGGTTTATACAAAAGTTTTGGAGAACTTACGTTTTTTTAATGGAGCATCCTGTATTATTTTATTGAAAATAGAAAATCTTCGCTTTTTTTTTCTTTTTAAAATATATAACATGTCTATGTTTGGATAAGCAGTTTTGTAAAAATTCAAGTTTAAATTTTTATTTTATATTCAATGAAGCACCCCTCCTTAGGTCTAGTAAGCTGTGAAAGCTAAACAGAACTTCTATGTTGGATACCGCTTGGCCAAGGATGACGACAGATAACAAAACAAATGACTTAATATAATATAAACAACACAAGTGCATACACGTTACTATAGTAGTAGTAGGCAATATATTTTTCAAAATACAAGTACAAAATACGTCAAATCATTTGTTTTGATATCTGTCATCATCCTTGGCCTAGCTGGTTCCAATATAGAAGTTCTGTTTGGCTTTCACGTCTTCGGAGGGATGCTTCATTGCAATAAAAATTTAAAGTCGAATTGTTACAAAACTGTTTATTTAAACATAGACATAGTATATATTTTTAATAAGGGGAAAACGCAAAGATTTTATATTTTCAGTAAAATACAGGATGTTTTATTTTAAAGAAATAATATTATTCCAATTTTTTTTGCGATTGTCAGCTGTTTTTCTAAACGTAATATCTAAAATCCTTATAAAAACCCTAAAATTTTTGTATAAACCACTTTTTTGTAATCAATAATACCTTTTAAAGCATGCCAAATTATAAGGAAAAACCCTGTACATACTACAACTGTGCGAAATCTATTAAATATCCTATATTCATAAAATGTGTAGGGTCATTTTTAATATATTTTTTTTAGTTTTGTAGTTATTTAAAGATTCACCACCATAACAGCATTAACTACTAGCAAAAAATTACAAATAAGTAAATAATAATATAGAATTTACACAACCTGTATTACAGAACCTAATAACACTTTTAATTAGGACAACACAAACACATGCGCTTAATAAAAAAATCTAGTAGACAGATTGATTTGTCATTTTTACCTTATTTAAAAATGTAATGGATGTAAGGACAATACCCACGTTAAATCAATGTAAAAAAAATGCTTTGATGCTATAAAAGACAGTCAAAGGAAGAACAAATCAAAAAGATCCCTTTTAAAAAGGTTGTTTATCAGGTTTTGTCGTAGTACATGAATGAACATGTTAAGTTTTATGTAAATCCATCTACGCATCTGTATACTTACAGTTGACATGCCGTAGTATTTTTTCACAAGGAAAAAAATCGTGCCGTGATAAAACTCTTTTTTTTAAGAAATAAGACCAATACAAATTAATGAATGATTGTTAAAAGCGTGTAAGGACTCTTCACCTTCAGTTAAAACGGTAAAAAGATGGTTTGCTGAATAAAAACGTATGGGTTGCGACTTTCAGCAACATTTGGAGCATTTTAAAAGGATAAAAATGATTGTGTGGGTCGTTTCATCATTTTAGATGAGATTTATGTCTATTACCATGATCTTAAATTAAAACGAGTTAGGGTTCAGAAGAAGGTGCTATCATTAATATCTGAAAAGCAAAGGAATTTTGTTTGTGGATTGCCTTCGAACTGGTAAAAAAATAAACTTAGATTACGAGGTCCAGTTTACCAAAGAAAAAAATCATTTTTGATCAAGTCAATGCACCCTTTACACAGCTAAAAAAAACCATCTTAAAACACATATCTTTTTAAAACTTTTTTATTAAAAATATTGTTTTTGTTTATCCTTATAATGTACTTTTTTTTAATCACTCGTTATTACTTCAAGGAAGTTTACTCGCGACAGTCGTAGACAAAACTATCGTCTTATGGTAAGAAAAGCTTGGCCCGTCCACAAGTCAAATCAAGATTGGGATGAACATCTTTTATCTTCGTCTCTCCCATGCCATCCGCACTGTACACGCCCATCTTCCTCTAACAAAAATTAATTGTTAAACGGGCCAGGATTTCCTTGACTAGTACCAGTACGGATTATTATATTTTTTCCTATCTTTCGTTAATTTAGTTTAGAATTGCCGCGAGACAAGAGATACGAGACGTCTTGTCTCGTTTCGAAGCCATTTTGTCTCGTCTCGAGAGCATTTTGTCTCGAATTTCGAGACGAGACGAGACGAGATAAAATCCTTCGAGACAAGCTCGAGACGAGACGAGACGAGACATCTCGAAAAATTTTAATGACTTAAAACTTAAGTGAACTAACTGTAATAAATCTCCAACAATATATTTCTAGTTCCTAAGAATTATACAGGTTGTTTAAGATATACGGCCGAGTGATGATCGCGTTGTTAAATTAAGCAATGGACTTAGCAATTGTTAAAAGTTAACAACGGTTTAGAATGTTTAACAAAATGTCAGATTTTGAAAGGTTGCCCACTAAAATCATTGAATAACACTGACAATGACGTTTTGTTAAACATTCTAAACCGTTATTAACTTTTAACAATTGCTAAGTCCAAATTTAAATTTAACTTTATCTACGTTTTGATTCGTGAAATATTCTCCCTAAATACTGCTCGTGCTTTAAAATTAATTAGATAATTTTTTACTCATGCGTGTTTTCTTTAAAAATTTGACTCGTCCCTCGGACTCGTGAAATTATGAAAAAACACGCTATCGTGAAAAATTATCGGTAATTTTTAAGTACTCGTGGTATTACCCCTATAAAACAACTTAAAATACAACTATTCTGTCTCTTGATTTTTTTAAATTTTGCTTTGCTTTCAAGAAAAAAATTAAAACCGATTCTTTTTTTATACCCTTTTAAAAAGTAGGAACTTTACTTTGTCTCTTGAAAAAACTCAAATAACGAAAAAGTTGTATTTTAAGTTGTTTTATCAAAATAATTGTTTTAAAAATTATGTACAATTAAAGCTTCTTTTTAACTTTAGGACCCTGCGTTTTTCCAATTTCGAAACGATGCATATCCGGACTTATGTTTATAGAGACTTTTTTTGCAAGATCTAACTGCTGTTAAATATTTTAAAACTATTGCTCAAACACCCTGTATAATTATAAGAAAAATTTCTAGAAAACATTTTACCTGTGTTTTGTAATAGAGTTAATGACTTATGTTCCATTATCTTTTAGATTTTTTTTTATTTTGTGGACATTTTTATGTCACTTATAAATATGTTCTATATTTTAATTTTAAATAAAAAAACAAATTATTAGATTCTTTATTTTATTTTTAGTTGCATATTATGGGTGTCCGTAAAGTCTGAAATCACCAATTTTTGAGAAAACTACACAATTTTAAGAAAAGCTCAATCACTTCAACTTTTATTTTACAAGGCGTGTTATAAAAAAATATAAGCATTTATACAGGGTGTTCCAAAAAGAGATACATTATAAATGGGACAGCCCGTATTTTTTACGTATTTTGCTTCTACGGTTTCTTTCAAATGTTTTTCATTAGGTGCCTATGCAAAGGGTTGTTTTTGCATGTTTTTCTATTAGTTGAGGATATGCCGCTATTATGTTTTAAAAAGTTTGAATTTAAATTAAAAACAATGCATCCTTCTTAAAATACATACCAGTTTGCAGCAGATTTTGCAATAAGTTTGTAGGTATATAGTGTACAGGGTGAGTCAACGATGAGTAAGTAATTTAATGCCTTGAATATAAGATTTGTAGATAATGTGCTTATGTAAGTATTAGGTATATGGTTAAATAGTATGTTAAATTTTAACGATATTTTGAATTAGTCAGGGCACATCCATAAAGTATTAGGGTGCTACAAGAGTAATTTTTTTTAAATTTAAAATAGACTACCTATACCTACTCGTATTTTTACAGTTTTGGATTCTATTTATTCATTTCTAGAAATTCCTATACTTACTTCATATTCTATACCCAGAAAGTTACGTAGGTACAAGAATATTGCCATTTAGGATGGTTTGGGTATACTTAATTATTATGGAAAAAGTTAAAAATTTGTAAAAAAATGAGAATGAACATTGCTAGAATTAAACATTGGATTTAATAATATAATGATAAAATATGTGTGTTCCATTTAAAAAATATGTCTTTTTATTACCACCTTGTGAACTGTTCAGACATAAAAATTAGTTTAAAAAATGTGTAACATGTACCTTAAAATAAAAATCGACGGGTCCAAACATTTTTCTTAAACTTCTGAACTAATTTTTATTGAAATTATCCTATACATTACTAATGCACTATATATTGAAATAAATTTAATTAAAATAAACCAAAACAACTCGAGACAAACGAGACAAAACGAGACGAGACGAGACAAACGTTTGTCTCGTCTCGTCTCGACCCTTGTCTCGTCTTGTCTCGAAATATATTATCTTGAAATTTCGAGACGAGACGAGACAAGACTTTATCTCGTCTCGTCTCGTCTCGCGGCAACCCTAATTTAGTTGGTGATGCAGTATTTTGAATGGACCACAAATTTAGCGCTGTTCCAAATAAGATCAAATACGCTTTACCAAAAGTTGGAGGTTCGCAATGCTTAACAATATTAGTTTTGTAGGAGACTGTACACAACACATATTTTACACTTTTTGGACCCACCTATTCCTAAAATACACCTTCCATAAGAGCGGTTAAGTAAAAAAGAATAAAATGGTGTACACTATTTCTTAATAACAAACAGACGTATTTAAACTTTCAAAAATCAATATTTTTTTAACAAAACGATCAAAAAATTTAGTTTTTTTAAATTTTCTAATACTCCGCTTTATATTGCATTAGTTTCTAAAAAAATATATTAAGAACCGTTTTCGAGATGTTCCGAAATGGATGCATGGCTTTCATACATGACAGATATCGACAATGTTAATTATGCACCACTGGATTGTTAATATTTCGTTTCACAGACGATAAAAAATGTCTTTCTCCTAATAGATAATAGACGCTTGTATTAATTTATTCTTAAGAAAAACCGTTTTATGAATGAACTATCATAGGTCTAATTTATAATATTAAAAAATTATTTATTAGTTACTAATGATACTATTTGTGTTATACCCTTTAACAGTGATTTAAACTCAAATAAGCCTATTTAACAATACTAGCAGCTAAGTTTCGGCCGGTTTAGCACCTTTTAGCCCCTCTAGGGACAGAACACACCCCAAAGTTGATTAAAATGTATCAACACATAAATATAGTATCACTCGTAAACAAACGGCGCGGCGAGACATGCAATCCAAAACATACCCTTTATTTTTCGTCACAGGTCGTAGAGTTCGTTTATGTTTACACCCAACTAAAACAACAAAACATTGTCTCTATATGAGGAATTGTAGCTTAAAGTTAGTATTTAAAATGGTATAAAATCTTTTTTAAAATTAATATTATAAATTAATGTTTTAATGTATTTGCCAATTGCTCTAATCTTTTTTTTTAATGTTATTAATTTTTTATCCACCGTGTCTAAAATTGTTCCAAACTTGATTGTTATTTCTTTGTTTATTCTTTACTGAAATGGCGTATAAAGCACCAACTTTTCTTTTTTACTTAGTAAAAATAGCAAAATATAATAAAATCAAGCACTTCAGAAACGTGCCCAATAAATATAATCCCACCAAAAACACATATGTAAAATAAGGGCCAAGTTCCTAACCTAAAATACTGAGATCTAAAATTAGAACAAGTTCTTTTTTGAGTTGGCAAGTTTTTTACTGATCTATCGGTATTAAAATTTACTATTTTTTTGACACAGACTTTTTTTACGAATACAGACAGATCAATAAAAAACTTGCCAAGTAAAAAAATAGTGGAACAGAATTGTGGGCAGATTTTATAGCCGAGATTTTTGGATCGGAATTTGGCCCCTATTTTACATAAGTAATTTTGGTAGGATCTCTTCTCTTCTTTCTGGGTTTAATGAATAGAAAAAAAATGGGGGAGGGATCTCATGACTTTTTTTGCAGCAATTTTGTTTGTTTAGTGAACAAAATCATATCTACATTTTAAAGTTTAAGCAATTTTAACTCAGAAACATGGGTTCAATCAGATTCCAAGTAAAAATGTGCAGTTTTCAGAATTCTCCCTTTACTTGTGTCCAAAAACCCACTTACGTACCAAATTTTAAGTTTCTACCCTTTCGAAAAGTACCCTATAATTTTTATGAGTCAATGAATGAGTGAGTGAGTCAGTCAGTCAGTTAGTAAACCAGTCAGTAAAAATTGGACGATTTTTTAAAATCGAATTTCTCAGAAATCACTTGCCATTACTTTCTCAATTTTTTTAAAGGTAATAATTAAAATACTTATGTAAATTTACATACCAAATATGATACTTTTAAGTGGAACGATAACGAAGTTATGAAAAAACACGCCGAAACATTTCGTGTAAGACACTGTGTGTATCTAGCCGGAACTTGGCCTGGCGCACTGCCGTGCTCCTAAATTAAAATAAAAATCATGACATCTACCGTTAGCTTTTCCAAGAGCAATTTTTTATACCAAAAAAAACTTCGAGAACTCTGATTTTATATCAACCATTATAAGCTATATCTGCATCAAAGCACAAAAAAAAAACACATTTTTTGACGGCATTTTGCAAAATCTAGTATTAAGATTGCGCGTCTTACTTTTAAAGTATAGTTTTGTCCTTTAGTGGAAAGGCATTCCGAAGGTCACAGTTGTCTTTTCTGTAGTAGATTTTACAGGTGTCCATGTTTGGCCATCCCAGATCGGCTATCCTATTGAACTCGAGTTGATAAGTTTGTATTTTTATTGGTAAAAAGCTATAAAAGTGTAAAAAAAATACTTTAGAAAAAAATAACATTAAAAGCACATAAAAAAGAAGAGTATCATAAACTGCTGTCTTTAGTATTTATCTTTCATTTAAATAAGGCAAAAATTAAAAATAAAAACATTCAATTTCGGTTTCTTACGAATATTTCTAGAATGACTTAGAATTTCGGAAACAAAAACACCAAATATGTAAGCACTAAAATGGGTAACTTTGTCATAATCTATCAGATATTTCCTCGGACAGGTTTGTTATGTAGAAATTAAAACGAAAACTAGAGTTTTCAAAAGACCTGTAGCCAAGATCTAGGCACTGGGTGTAAAAAATTAAATTATTGTTAACTAAAGTTGTAAAAAGAAGGGAGAATTTGTGGACAAGTCTGGTTTCTTAAGTGTTTGATTAATTATTTTTTTAATGGTTGGCTAACAAATAGTGGAACTGATGTAAATTGTAAACTACTTTAAAACAAGTATATAACCGCATACCTTTTCTGCATCTCCTAGTGTTAACGATATTCCGATAGTTAATTCCAAATTTGTTTGGTCCTATATATTGGACCAATACACCTAATTTTATTAAAGGTACATAATTAAAAGTTATTAAATTAATAAAGATAAAATGATATTTTAATTTTTTTACCATGCTGACCCCGTACAGATTTTACCTAATATACAGTCGGTGTTGAGCCAGGAATAATGCTATTTTACGTGCGGTATTTTGTCAACCAAAAGTATAGAGGCCCAAGACGCCATGCATAGATAGACAGAGAAAAAGGGACATCGGAAACCATATTTTTCATAATTTAAAGACCTCAAAACGTAAAGGGCCAAAGAACTCTTAATAAATTAGTCGTTTTGCAGATGTTAACTAAAAGTCAATGCCAATTAAACTACTTTACTTTATAACAACATTATTATAAAATTAACTTAATAATCTGCTTATTAATTATTTTTGTGTACTAGTTAAGTTTTTTTGTACTAGATAAATTTTTGATGCCTTTATATGAGGTTTCCTAAAGCGTCTTATTTAACGATTATATTTCGGTTTCGGCCGAGTTTTGGCCAAAAATCAAGTTTCGGCGGCTGTTTCGGTTTTGGCCAAAATTGGCCGAAACTTTCGCCGAAACCGAAACTGATTTCGAAAGTCCCTGAAACTAAGAGTGTAATAGTAATTTTTGTAATTATTATTTTTATATAAGAGGTACCTAAAAGATAAAATTAAAATAAATGGTTACAACAAAATTAATATACTGTGTTTCCATTTCATATCCTAATTAATGCAGAATAATGGGTAAAATGCACAAAATTTCAGTATTTTAAAGAATTTTATACTTGACCACGTGAGTTTCGGTTTCGGTTTTGGCCGAAACTGAATATTCGGTTTCGGTTTCAGCCGGAAAACCAGTTTCGGTCGGACTCTAATTCAATTAAGTTTTGTCTTTGTACTTCTAAGTAACGTTTTTTGACTTGTCACATCGTTTAATTAGCATTTCGGCAAACTAATAGTGCTAATAATAATATTCTTATTTTTGCAGTCCAACTGGATGGTTGGACTCTAAAGAGATGGAAATTCTTACTTTATTCGTTTCTTTATTCCTAGAGCGTCTAGGCTTTTAAATTTTTGACTCTTTTGCAGTTTCAGATATTTACATATTCAATTAATTGTTAGAAAACCATTACAAAGAAACATAAACAGTAGTAAGATACATTATTTTTGTAGGGTTTGTACACATCTTATTATTGCTTGGTGATATTTCCTTATTGCTTTTGCTTACATTCTTTTATTGCTTTTGTTTACGTTAGTAAGCTATATAGTTAAAATTAAATAGATTTTTTATATTCGTTGTATAATTTATTTTTCTCGTTTATCAGTTTGCGAAGTTTGCGGTTGAACCGAATCGGGTACTTTTCTACTTTTGATAGTGCATTTTCTAGAAACAAACTTACACACCTTTCTTGACATTCCTGTAAAATCGTTATACAATTTTGTTGACGTCATTGTTATGTCGTATGAAAAACCAATCGGACTCGCTAAATAATCTATTAAGATCAGAAAGTTGGTTTCATGAAACTGGTTAAAAAAAGATTTAATAGAGAATATAAAACATTATTTTAGATAGTAAAAAAATATTTTTAAACCATAAAATTGGTACAAGATCGTCAATAAATACAGTCAAAGGTAAAAACTTGCTAACCTGAATAATTTAATAATAAATACAATTAATTTGGTTAAGTTTTATTTAGAATACACATTATTGTGTGGACAGTTTCCTTATTTGCCCGTCTTTATTCTTTGGTGGACGACAAAAATAGTTCACTGACTAAGATCACCACAATAACTACATATATAGTTTTTTAATGGATTATTTAAAGATTCACAGAGTTCGCATAATTGTTTTATACTTTCTAAAATTATAATAGTCGTAACGTAAGCCTTATAAACCGTTTAAATAAATTTTATTTTAATATTATACATTGCATACGGGTAGGTTATTTTTATATATGTTGAAAATAGGCGTGCGTGATGCGTGACAAATATTAATTCTAAGAAATGTCTAGAAAAAGATCACATTTAACTCGCCCCAAAGGGCAATGAAACATGGCTTTATTATCGAAATTTAATTCTGAAGTAAACAAAGTATAAACGTATATTATGTTTCAAATTATAGTACTGAAATCCATGCGAAAATTGTTTAAAATACTGTTTTGCTCTAGGATATCTGTAATTTATTCAGATCTTTAGTAAACCCTTTCACATAATATGTAATTATTGTCTTAAAACCTATAAGTTTATTTACCATTAAATATTTGAAACGTAGTGCTATAATAAACAATATAATTTATATTGTAAAGGTAAATTCAACAGCATTAAGGACTTACCTAAATAGTTAGATATATTTTGTTGCAAATATCTGTCTGGCTAAGTTTTTGTCAAATTCTTTTGAATTTAAACACATAATTTTACTAATTAAAAAACTAATTGTCAAGAAATAATGGGCAAGTTCAATGTAATTTTTTAAATATTATTAATTTCTTACGTCCCAATGTATTTTCCTGGACTCAGTAAACACAATTTGGTAATCAGTTATTGAAAAAAAAATATAAACATTTTTCCAATAATCTTACCTCAGTTTTATTAATAATTTCACTATTTTTAATTGACAAAAGTGGCTTTCAGCACGAGCCCTTTAGTGTGGATGTTAAAAGTTTTTCATTTTTTAAAGTATTAAAAGTAACTATTAGAACTCTAAAAATAGGTATTTTTACTTTAATTCCAAAAAGTTAAAATTTTATTTGCATTTTTATTAGAAGGTGTCGGTTTTAGTAAAACTATGTTAAAGCAATGTCTTACCAATTGCTACCTGGTGGAAGTAAAATTCTATTTCGCCTTTATTAGTGTGTCATGCATGAAACCCGCATTTTGTAGGTCCAACATAAAAAAGTGTTATCTGTCAGCTTTTCCTGTTTATCTAGGAAGTAATAATACTAATAATAGAACGGATGGTGATATGGGTATTCGGGGCATTACCTAGCCTTATGAACCGTAAAATACTTTATTAAAGTTTTTCCCTCTTCAACGTATCCGGACAGTAATAATATTATCTTTGTATTGAATTCTTAAAATTAAATTTTAAAATTATATATATATATATATATATATATATATATATATATATATATATATATATATATATATATATATATATATATAAATTATGGCAAAGTTGCGCATTTAGGTGCCTAACAACATGCCGAATGGAAAGTTGTAAAATTCGAGTACTTCCGGAGATATCCGGAAAAACCGAAATTTGCTGATTTTGTTTTTATTTTTTTCTGACGTTATTTAAAGAGATATGGAAAAACAAAAGACACTTTCTCATAGCTACTTCTTAAGCTCTACAGAACAGCGTTGAGATATTTTCCGTACGACGTTTCGTTTTCGTTAGACCATCATCAACTTTATTTTTTAAATACGGACCTGGGTTTTTATTTAATTTTTTTGAACCTCTTATTATCCCAATTTATACCTGACCCCTGTATATATAGGTGCCACAGATTCGAGTGCATGCATGGGATCTCGAAAACCGTAAGAGATACGAAGTCGGTTAAATTATGGCAAAGTTGCGCATTTAGGTGCTTTACAACATGCCGATTAGAAAGTTGTAAAACTCCGAGTACTTCCGAGATATCCGGAAAAACCGAAATTTGCTGATTTCGTTTTTATTTTTTTATGGCGTTATTTAAAGAGATATGAAAAAACAAAAGGCATTTTCTTATGGCCACTTCTTAAGCTCTACAAAACAGCGTTGAGAGATTTTCCGTACGACGTTTCGTTTTCCTTAAACCATCATCAACTTTATTTTTTTAAATGCGGCACTCTATTGTTTGTTGCATTTTTTTGAAGCAATTATAATCCCAATTACAATGATGTATAACACTTAATATTTTTCTGTTAAATAAACATATTTTCCATAAGAGACAATGAGTAAGACAAGGAACGCACATAACCTATAGGGCGTTCCATATTTGTTAATAAATATTAAGTGTTATACATTTTTGTAATTGGGATAATAAGAGGTTTAAAAAAAAAAATAAAACCTAGGTCCGTATTTAAAAATAAAGCTTGATGATGGTCTAACGAAAATGCCATGAGAAAGTGTCTTTTGTTTTTTCATATCTCTTTAAATAACGTCAGAAAAAATAAAACGAAATCACAAATTTGTTTTTTCTATTCCGAAAGTACTGGAATTTTACAACTTTCTAATGGGATTTTTAGGCACCTAATGCGAACTTTGCCATAATTTAACTGAACTCGTATCTCTTACGGTTTCAGATCCCATGCATGCACTAATCTGTGGCACCCTGTATAATATATATATATAAAATATATATATATATATATATATATATATATATATATATATATATATATATATATATATATATATATATATATATATTAAATAAATTTCCCGCAAGTTCGTGACAGACGAAAGTACGGTAATTATTTACAAGTGGGATCAACCCTATTTTTGGCCATATCTAGATAAAAAATTAACCTTTTTTATTTTCGATTCTGTTGTTTTTACGGCGCATTAGTGATAACAAATGTCGTGAAAGGAAAAAAATATGACTAAAAAAAATAGTTTTTTAACTAAAACAATAATTTTAAAATTTCAAAACATCGGCATCGGTCTCGCCGATTCAAATTAATTGAATAATCACATTCAAAATTCTTGAATAAAAGAGCACAACAAAGAATTTAAAAAAGGAAATTATGATGATCCATCAATTCATCTATTTTTTATGGCCAAAAATAGGGTTGACCCCACTTGTTAATAATTACCGAAAGTATTTTTTTAATTAGGTGGATATCGATTGGCCAGCTGATCATCTGCTCTAGTACCAAATACTAAGTGTTGCAAACGGTCTTTAAAAAGATATTTTTATCCTAATAATTCCTTATTCTTATTCTTATTTTACAAAAAAAATTAAAAAGACTATATGGTAAAAAATATTTAGTTAACGATGTAAAAATAAGGTAAAGGCTCCAACACCAACATGGTAAAATTATAGCCGGACCTGTAATAATGGAATATGTTAAAATATAAATAAATAATACTATTAAGAAACATCCAGAAGCTAGATAAACACTTCTAAAAATGATTTTTTTTTCCATCTTAAGCAGCCAAAGCGAATACTAGAAACAAACGTAAAAACACCATTTTAATTAATTTTCACTGCTTTAAACAAAATTAATTGTGACCCCAAAAAATTAAAAAAAGGCTCTTTTTTAATCTTGATTAGAAGCGCTGTCGTCGCTCTTGCTGTTTCTCATTTGAGGGAACATTGAGATTTTAAGACTATTGTGAAAATGACAGCCCCCGTAGGAAAAGGCCATCCTGCCTGACGTTCAACAGGAAAGCGGCACAAAGCAGCCTCGCAGGAGTCTTATTCTAATTATATGAATAATTCAAGATAAATTTACATTGCGGAGAGAAGCCAATGTCAATTTCAGAAGATATAGTGTTTATCTTTCGCGGTGCTGCTGGTTTCCTTTTCCTTATTTCGAGATTTATTTACCCTTTGTAAGTAAAGTCGAGTGTCGGTGTCAGGAGGGTTGTTCTCTAAGCCGTGGATTTATTGTCATAAAAATTAATTGTCCCGTAGGATTGTTTCTTGACTTATTTACTAAGTTGGCAAGAATCAAAAAGAACGAAACTAAGTCCAGAACACAGTCAGAGTATCAAAAGAAAGAAGTGTTTATATTACACTTCCTATACACATCTGTTATATATATTATATATATATATATATATATATATATATATATATATATATATATATATATATATATATATATATATATATATATATAATATATAAAATAAAAACGACCAAATTAAAAATCTTTACCACATCAATTAACGCCGACCTCAAAAAGAAGTTAGCCCCAAGAAAAAAACAGGCAAATGCAATTAGTTATGTAGTTTGCTCAACATCCATATGTCCATAGACCAGATGTACCCTTTAACCAAATAGTCAGCGCTTTACCAACTGAAAAACTGAAGAACCAGCTACAACCCCCAACATGAAAAGCCGTTTCATATGTTAAGAAGTTAGCCCACTTTATCTAAATACTTGATCCGCTTACACTTGACAAGGGTGTCATAATCGTCAATTTTGACGTTTAGTCTTTGTATCCTGGTATATCTGTAGACCAAAAACTGCAACATTTACACGATAACGAAGATCTCTCTAGTAACGTCCTCGTCTAAAAGTGCCGTGCAGATTCCTAAGTAGGCGTTCATCGTTTTCTTATCAAATAAGTCTTTTATTGCTGCATTTTGTAGTTCTTAGACGTCCCTTATTTTCGTCAATTGACGAATATTTCTTCTAATAACGTAACCGAACCAAAAACGCATAGTTTTGACCGAGCTCAAGACCCTTCTGTCAAACAAATGGAGCACCAATGGGATCTTCTTTCTCTCCAACCAACCTGTTCGAGGTCTACTTTGATAAAAAAGCTATTAAAACAGCTGAGCACTGTAGGCAAAGCTATAAATTAAACACATCGATAACAAATTTATCATATGGTTTTTGGTGGAAAACTCTACTTGACTTTCTAGATCATTTAAACTCCATTCACCAAAGAATCCAATTCACAGTGAAATTGAAAGGGACCACCTAGCTACTATTTTTGGGCTCCTTGTTACTAGGACACAAAATAATGAATTACGAAACAATATATGATGTATATGAATACCTACAATAATCTTCAGATCAATAGCTACTTCCAGAATTGAATCTTTAAATTGACAAAAACAACAGACCTGTAGGCCTACTGGGGAAACCACGTTAAAAAAAACGGCTAAGTACACTACCTCAGAGGTGGCGTGGAAAAGTGTTACAACTTTTTAAATCGTTATATCTCAGGAACGGTGGCTTTTAGAAAAAAAATTATAAATACCGTTTTTATAGATAATTTTATGATCTACAGTTTTTATTTAGGGTAATTTTACGATAAAACTTAGCCCCGCTGCACACTTGCGGTTTTTAACCGTCTGGCACCGCTGCGGCGCCGGAATTAAGGTCTAAAGTACTAACAGGTAGATCAAGTGATGCACACTTTGTCCGGTCCCGTTGCGGCGCCGTGCGGGCCCGTCCTGGTTGTTTCGAACCATTGCTTTGTATGGAACCGCAGCAAAAACGCAAGTATGCGTGCAGGCAAATTCGCGGCGCCGCTGCGGGACCGGACGGTAACAAGCCGCAAGTGTGCAGCGGCGCTTACCGGTTTGTAGAAAATTGTGAAAAACCTTTTTTTAATCTTTGACCTCCAAGTCAATTTTTTCCACGTACCGGAGCGATGGGGAATTTTAAAATACTATTTTTTTTTATTTTATAAACAATTCTACTCACTTTCAGCTTGATGTAAATTTATGTACCTTTGAATGTCTAGATTGACCGGAGTATAAATATATCAAATATTACGCTGTGTTTGGCACGAGCGTCAGTGAGCGACCATAGTCATATTATTAATATTAATATTATTGTTATAAATAATATTTTAATCATTAATAAATTTGCCAAAATAAACTCAATGAGTAGTTTTTTTTCAAAGTAAAAGAATATCTAAACCTAAATCTAAATGAAACTAAAATGAAACAAATTTTTCAGAGAATGTAGCAAACAATTATCTAAACAAGTAGAAAATTAAACAAATAATTTAAGTTCGTAAGTCTTCCTAAATTCTATTGGTTTTGTGGATCCAAGGGCTCGACCCCAAAATTCCTAATAGCGTTGTTTCTTCCAACAATTACATTCATTTACGTCTTAATGCTTTTGTCTGCAGGTCCAATTTAAACTTCCCAATTTCTCCATTCGAAAGTTAACTTATCCTTAGGCCATATAATCCAAGAAGGGCCTAAAAATTTACTCTCACTTCTCTATTATCCCGTATTTATTGAGTTTGTTAAGTTCTCGTGGGCTTTTGCTTTAAAAGAAACCATTGTGAACCAATAATTGGTCTCGAAGAGCTTTTACAAACCTGGAGTTATTAAAAATTTAGGCGTTTTTTTTCAAAGTTTCCATTTTAAGCTTTAAATTTGATGCTTGAGAAAACTTCTACGCACACAAAGAAAACCTATTACCAGCGCTTTAAGCTGATGGAAAGGCATACATAAATAATAAGGCAACCGTCTTCTTTTCTGCATTGTTAAGCTTAATAAATTTAGAGTCTTTTTTATTTAAACTAACAAATATTCGCTAAAAGACTGGTGATAATACTATTTGTATAATTAACTCTTCTAGCAAATGTTATTAATTAAAAAAGGGTATAGTAGAGGCTAAACTGGTTATTGATGAGCTTCCGATCTATAGGTAGTTACAGACAAACTCGGCTGTCTGCTAAAGGTAAAGAGACTATTGCTATCCTTGACACAAAAAGAAAATAAATATACACCAGTGTATTTAAGCAAATATACAATGTATAAAATATGGTGTGGTACGCCAATGGGGCGTATCCGCTAATTAAGTTAAATATTTACAAATATATACAAATATATTTTTAGTTAAAATCGATTAAGAATATAGTTGCAATGCCTGGATACGAGCTTTTAGTCTTCTTTTTTAGTGGGTACTCAGCTTCTTTGACACTCATTCTTGCCAAAAACATTCTTAATTCCTTTGTGATTAAGATGTTTTTGTTTCTTTTGCGATTCTTTGTTTTGAAAAAAGAAATTACTAACCCACCAATACCTAGAATATTGAACCATATTATGCCCCATCTCGATATAAAAATGATTCTTAGATAATAACCTAAGCAGAAACCACTTAAATATAATATTTTCCTTCCACCGCACATCTCTACATAAGTAATAGCAAAATCTATGGATAACGTGTTTTACCCAATATTATTAATTATTATTAAATTTTTAATCCTTGTCTAAAAAGAACTAACAGATGATTAATTGAATGATTTTAAAATGACAAGGTTATGGACACAATGTTCATTTTATGTATGTTTAGTTGCCTATACTAAAATCGTTTATTAATAGAAAATCATACATTAATAAGGGCTGTTAAAAAATGATTTTACGTACATTAATAATACTTATAAATAAACGATCACCGAAATATATCTATAACTAAGCTCACATAACTAAATGGTCTTTCGAAGTTTATAACATATTTTTATACACATTTTATGTTTGCCAGATTCTTTCGCCAGCACTTTTCATGCCACTAAAATTATTTCTTCTGGGGCAACTTTTAAAATACTACTTTCTTGGCCGGCAACTAACTTTTATAACCGTTTACGGCTGGAAAACGATTTCTTTATTTTATTTCTTTCTGCCACGATGTCGCAGCCGTTAGCCAAAAACTTTTTGGTATATGCTGACGCTGATCGATGCCTCAGGAAATTGAGATTTTACGAAAGAAGATATTTTAAACTAGCCTCCTCTGCAATAAATCGAAAATTTTATTGGGTGTTTTATTTAATTGTATAACAAAGACTAAAGTTTTAGACAATGGAACAAAACACTTTGTTTTCTATCACTACATTTTTATAGAAAAATGAGACTGCAGTTTCGTAGTTCTTATTACATTTTTAAACTAAATAACTTAAACTACTGGGCACATGTATTTATATTAGGAATACAAATATTTGTACTTGTTTATAATATTATTAGTTTTGCCTTAAACATGTTTCATAAAGTGTTTAATTCAGGTAGAAATTTCACATATTTATCTAGATGCTGGATGAGTATGTAATGGACTGATTTCCTGACCTACCTGGGAACCCCAGATACTGCGCATACAGAAAAGGTTTGAAAACATGTTTTTCCAGTTGATTTAGAAGCCAGCAAAGGCCATTCGACTTTAGGTTGGTTTAGCAACTACTTTGGAGGCGGTTAATTTTGAACCAAACCACCCCGAAGTTGTATTTCTAAAAAAAAAAAACGTGTTTGATTTACGCTGAAATTTTAATAGCGTCTTATTAATATAAATTAAAATATATTCGAAAAAAGCCAATCACTTTTTCCGGAATTTACCTGGCATTTAATTTAATTGGCAATCATAAAAATAAAAGTAGCTCAAACTTCTTGAATGCGCAATACCTTGTTTACCCAGGTAGGTGAGGCAATTAGTCGATTACTTACTCATCTATCCTATCGAAACAGCTGGGTAAAATATCTGCTTGAATCAAACACTTCATGAAACATATGCCTTATGTGCTTTTCGACTAAACAGCCTAATCTAAGAAACTGTAAACAATAAGGAATTATTTAGGTTCGTCTGGTCATTTATCAAATTTGTTGTAGGATTTTTTTTTTTTATTTTACTCTAACAGGCTAACTTTTCTACTTTTCGATGCGCTATACAGGGTGTCCCAGAATATATACCTAAAAATATTGTGACAAGTTCCCATAAACTTTTTTTCTACGACCCTCCCCTACGGAGATACACGTACATAACGGACGCCCCTGGAAATCGTTTTTAACTAACTCTTAAAAAACTGAGCGTAATTAAATATATTTTTTTTTAAATAAAGATTACGAAATAAGTCTTTTTAAAATGAACCCATTAAATCATATTTGACCTATTTAGTTTGCCAGGGACGGACTAGATGTGACACAATAATAGCATTTTTTTTACACCCTGTATGATAAAGGCTTAACAATATTATTTTTGGATATCTTTAACCTTAAACTAAAAAAATGGTATTCTTGATTTACATCGATAAAACCAACTGTTTTCTAAAAATAAAATATTATGGTTGGTTAAGATTTTTCCATTATACAGGGTATTTTTTAATTGAACGTCAATATTTAAGGAGGTAATTTTTGGGTTTATATTAAGAAGAAAACTTCATATAAACGTATGTCCGAAAAGTCTTAAATTTTGAGATACAGGGTGTTAAAATTTTCAAACATAAATCATTTATTATATTAATATCTGTTATACCACTTTAGATATTTTAATTAAATTTGGCATTCATGTACTATGTATCAAGAAGCATTTTTAGGGTAGCACATTTTTTAAAAAATTCTCACTAGTGGCGTTCGTACGGTATTTGAACTGCCCATTTTGTCAGCCATTGATGTTACGCCACTGATTTCTTTTAAAATAAAAATTATTTTTAAATTTCATAATAATTTCCTAGCAAAGTTAATTACCTGATTTTATCCGATGCACAATTTTCGCTTAAAAAATAATAACCGTTTCTCTGCATGATTATAACAATATCGTTTAAAAATATTCCCATGCAGAGAAATATCTAGATTTATTTTTTTTTAGGTGAAAACCGTACGTCGGACTAAAAAAAATTAAGAGATCAAATCTGCTCATAATTTTTTTAGTCCGACGCACGGTTTTTACCTAAGAATATTAAATGTGGATATTTCTCTGCATGGTGATATTCTTTACCGATATGGTTATGATCATGCAGAGAAACAGTTTTTATTTTTTTAAGCGGAAATTGTGCATCGGATTAAAAAAAATCAAGTAATCAACTTTGCTAAGAAATGATTGTAAAATTCAAAAGTATTTTTATTTTATGAGAGATCAGTGGCGTACCATCAATGTCTGCCAAAATAGGCGGGTCAAATTCCGTACGAACGCCACTGGTGGAAATAAAAAATGTGGTACACTAAAAAAAGCTTTTTGATACATAGGACATGTATGCCAAATTTCATTAAAATATCTAAACCTTTATTATACAGATTGTTTAAAAAATTGCTATTATTGTGTCCAAGCTAGTCCGTCCCTGGTAAACTAAATAGGTCAAATATGATTTAATGGGTTAATTTTAAGAGGACTTATCTCGTAACCTTTATTAAGAAAAAAAAATATTAAATTACGCCCAGTATTTTAAAAGTTATTAAAATATATTATATATATTGTTAACATCTGGAAATAAATCGTTAGTTTAAAGGAAAAATTCACTAACATTATTTTTTTAGGAAATATTAAATATTTTATACGGATTTGTCAAAAGTTCTTCAGTTGATTTCAAATTACAAATAACTTGTTTTTCCTTCACATTTATTTTTTTTCTTAAAGAATGCCACATTATTGAAGTTTTCTTGCATTACCTATTAAAGAGAACATTTTGTAATGTTTGTATGTCTTTTATTTTCATCTTCACACACTCATGGTATCGCCCGATATTGACCATTAGTTGGTGTACGATTAGAGGTTTATTCCGGTAAAATTTTCCTTTAAATAAACCCATAGGAAATAATCGAAACCGTTATTTCGGGATATTTGCCCCTTAAAATTATACTCCTTAGCTAGCAAAGCGACACCTTAATTTTGGATACTATTTAGGGCATATTTTGAGGTTCTTTTTAGGCTGCTTTATAACCTCATTGTAACTTTGTTTGCTCTTCGTTTTCTAGCAAATAATAATATTATTAACTTTGTGGTTCTGCTAGTTTGAGATTAGGCTAGCAGAACCACACCAGGATTTTGATAAATAGAAATTATTATTTTTTGTGTTCAAATGTGCCATATTTTTAGTATTTTTTTAAAGCTCTTAGTTGGTATACATTTAATAACCGTAAGCCAGCAAAATAACAAAGCTAAAAAAATAATATTTGATAATAATTTAAGAAATAAACATTAATAAAATTAGGTAAACTAAGGAGCTTAAAATAGTCCAAAGTGATGGCGTACTTTAAACGTCAAAAAAGGTAATTTTTTTGACGTTTTTTTTTGTTGTGGTATGGCAACTATAATTTTCTTGAAAAAAACGCAAAAAGAGCAACAAAAATTGTAAATACAAAGCCTATAGAGCATAAAAATATGCTATGCATTTTGTTATAAAAATGTTTTCTTATTCGAAAATACTGATGCGGTTCTGCTGGCTTAACCTGATGCTAGCAAAACCATAAAGTCAAAAATAGTATTATTTGCTAAATTAACAGAACAACATTAACAAAACTAGGTTAGGTGTACTAAAGAGCCTTTAAATAGCATAAAATGATGGCGTACCTAAAACATCAAAATAGACAAAGTAATTTTTTTGGTGTGGTATGGGTGGTATTTTCTTGAAAAAAAAAAACGAAGAGCAAAAAAATTTAAAATACTGTGGTTGCAGAGTCAAAAAAGGGCCTAAAACTATGGCATGCAATTTGTTGTACAAATATTTTGTTATTCGGAGATAGTGGTGTGGTTCTGCTGACTTAACCTTAGGTTGGCAGAAGTTAAAAGTAAAAAATTAATATTGGATGAATTAGGAAAATTAATAAAGCTAGGTGTACTAAGGAACCGAAAATGATGCTACTTAAATCAGGTATTGTTTTTTTAAAAAATTGATTGTCGATGATTGTCTTAAAAACGAAAAGCAAAAATATTTAAAATAAGTTGGTAGCAGAACCTAAAACGAGTCTAAAAATACGGCATGCATTTGATCACAGGTTTTATTATTTAAAGATATCGATATGTTTCTGCGGGCCTAACCTTAAGCTAGCAGAACTGCAAGGGACAACAATCAACATGTATTGAATAAAGCAACTAATAGACAACAATATAATAATCAATTAAAAATATTTAAAAATGTTTCTGCTATAATACAAATATTTTTCGTAAGAGGATATTGCACAATCTAGTGGTACACGATTCGCTTTTACATATTTATGTGTTTTTTGAACTTAATGTTTTCAAATTCCAATAAAATATATGTCAATTCGATATGGCATATTTAAACATGAAAAAGAATTTCTATTTACCAGGGTTCTGGTGCTGTTCTGCTTGCTTAATCTTAAGGTGGCAGAACCCCGGATTTTCTGAGAAAACGAGAAGCAAAAAAATTATAAAATAAGGTAATACAATAGCCTAAAAAGAGCTTAAAAATATGCGCCTAAATAGAATCCAAAATAAAGGAGTGGTTCTGCTGACTTAAGTATCTTGAAATTAGTTACCAAAAACTTGTCCTAACAATTCAAGGGTTGCTCCAGCTGTATGAGTTGTGGCTCCATCTTGTTGGAACCATCCCTGGCCCATTCTAAATTGCGGGACGCAAAAAATTCTGTATCATGTATCGCTGTCCATGAATAGTAAGTGCATTGCCATCGTCATTTTGCCAACTGTTTTCTCCATACCAAACTGTACATTTACTTGGGTGTGGTTGCATCTGGTACATAGATTTAGAATTGTGCTTACCCCAAAATCTGCTGTTTTGTGTTTTGACAAAGCCGTTTAAATGTTATGGAGATTGCACTCGAAAGAGCAGTTATGTGTGAAGGTGAAAATGGAAGACATTGTACATATTGTAAAAAAACTTCTTGAATGGAGCTTAATTTTAATATAGTATATTAAAGTATTAGGAAATTTTAAGGTCTTTAAAACCCGCGCGATTTTTTAAGCACGACGGCGTAGCCGGAGTTTCCGAAATAAAGCAAGTGTTTTAACGATCAGTTATCCAAGAATACTTTACGCCATTTCGTTTTTTTTTATTGCTCTTGAATCATTTGTTAAAGTAATATTTTGTTTGACGTTATAAAGTACCCATGTCAGATCACTATATTTTTTTAATGCCAAAATTCGAGGTCAAGGTTGGTAATGTCATCTCAAACTTCACATTTCTCGTGTTGTTAATTGATGTACAACCTTTAAAACACGCGCGTGTTTGAAAGTTGGATTTAAACACGCCCAGGGGTACTTTAGTTAAGCAAAATAGGGCACCAATAAAAAAAATAATTAAAAATGTTAAGAAAAAAATTATTGTAATTTGCAATCACCTAGGAATTTTTGGCCCACCCTGTATTTATTTTAAAAATGTATTCTAGTAAAAACTACGGAATTGCAGTCGCAAATATAAAAATATAAAGTAGCAAAAAGTTAAATATTTCATTTTCTAAGTTAAAATGTACTTATCACAAAGTAATGCCAAAGATAATACTATTACGGATAGATGGTTCATTTAAATGGGGCGCTCTGAATCAGTTCGGAGATATCAATGCTTCCGTAAATGAGAATAAAATTAAGTCGGTAACCCCTGCCCCAGCGAAACGAGGTACGAAACCATGCGCGACGTTGCCAATGTCTGTCGCTTGTACCTTATTCGGAATACGAAGTAGCGAAAACGGGCGGCTAAACGGGTTGTATATTTTCTAGTCGCGTTTCATCACGCCAATAGTAAAGGCCTGCCGGCAACACTGTTTAAGTTTCGTTCAAGGATTGAAATGCATAGCGCGAAAATCTCTGGATGGACATCGGCTCGCGTTAGCCAAAGTCCATTAGGGGTATCAAAAATATAGCATTGAATGGTTTATCTTATCCGTAGTAGTATTATCTTTGGTAATGCACAACTGAATCCAGTATTAGATTGGTATTTTTAAATTAAATGCTGTAAAAGAATATTAAAACTAGTTTAGGATTCGCAAAAAATTGCATAGTGGTCTTTTTATTAAATTAATATTTAATACTATCTCGGTGTATTGGACAAAGGATTAGTCTTGGCTTTACGCTAACAGAGCTAATAATACGAAGTCAGGCCATCTAAAGGCTTTATCCTACAAGCCTAATAATGGCGAATTACATGCTAGCACGCATTATATAGTGCCTTGTTGTCGTAGTCGTCAGGCAGACATTCTTTTTTATGTGAATTCTGATTCTTATTAAAGTTAACAAAAATGGTTCTAATACTATGTTTTAATGAATCTTTTGTTTTTTTTCTTAGGGTGGAGTATGCTTTACCAGGGCCGCCGCCACAAAAAAATGTAGAGGAGGTCAAAAAGTTTAAGTCAAATTACTAGTCTAAAATTAATTAAATTAAAAACACATATACCACAACTTTAGTTCTAAATAATAATCATACTCATTTAAATTCCTAAAAACCCCGAGAGGTCGACGGACACCACCTGACCCCCCCTGCCCGCGGCCATGTACTTTACTCTAGAAACATTTCACGAACATTTTTGGAAACCCTATATAAAGTTTTTAGAGGTTTGATTTGTTTTTTAAAATACCCGTCGAACGCATATATGTTAATAAGTTTGTAAAACTTTTCCAATTTGGATTTATCGGCCATGGCGGCATACATTACACAACTTTGTTGTGGTTACATAAAAGTGAAAATAAGAAATAATGACAGAAGGCCATCAGAGAGTAATAAATCAAAGTTTGGAGACAAAACTGAGCCCTTCAGGGAAATATCGCAAATTATATGGCAGCACGGTTTGAATATTATGAAAAAGCGTCTGTCAATGTTGACAAGGTGGTTGAAAGTTTTTAAGGTTTACTTTATAGGGCACACATCTTTATAATAATATGATATGTTAAACGTGCAGCACTACTAAAAACGTGGTTTTAAAAGAAAAAACGTATTTTTACCCACACTGCAATATTATTAATAAATAAAAATTCTTGAGTCTTGTTATACATAATAACAAAAAGGTAGTTTCTTTGGGCATAAAGGCTCCTTAATGAAAAAAAAAATTAAAGATCCTGGCAGGTACGACTACTAATGGGAAGCCAGTTTTCACTAAAGGTGTTGTTGTAAGCAACTTCTAAATATTTTTGCGTAATACACCTACATGGCGCACATTAACATCTTAACCTGTAGGTACTGAGATTGGTTGTTTTAGGGTTCCTTGACGAGATGGCGCTAGTTACTTCGAATGTTCAGCTTTATTTGATTAGGGTTGTACTTAGAGTGACTGCTTTACTGTCAAGGGTGTCTACGGCCTCCATTCGGTGTGATTATTTCCAACAAGGATGAAACACGTTTAATCGTTTGGGCTGGACGCGGGGTTATCCATTTATTTGGTGGCTCCGTAATTTTTTTGTATCTTATGTTTTTTTTTATTTTCAGGTAAGTTGCATCAACCGTTTTATACTAACTTTAAGTTCTCCATGTAAGTAAGACAGAAGGTAAGGAATTTTGTTTTATTGTAAAACTTTAACACCCTTTTTTAATTACAAATTATTTTTTAAATGTAATACGCAGAAAGGGGTCTTATTTTATTAAACCTTAATAAAAGTAAACAGAAAAAAACTTCTAAACAAAAACAACGTTAAATGCATTGTTTAAGTGGTAGTAGATTACCAAAAGCGCATTGGTTGTACATACCATGTTATGTGATCGGTTATATGGTGCACCTATTATTAAAGTCTGAAAAAAAATGCATAACCTGGCAATTTTTTTTAAATGCATAGATTTGCATAAAAATTTGGAATTTAGCTTAACTTACCCTTTTCTTTAAAATCTATATTATGCCAATGGGCGCTCTTTATATTTTAGGGGTGAAAATTATCCTTTATTGCTAAAACCTTTAAAACTATATATTAAAGCTTAAGTTAAGTAAAATTTAACTCAAATAAGTTTAAAACGTAGTATTTTGTTTCTTTGAAATATTTCAGCCATTAACAATCAACCTCTATTATAATTTAAAAAAGTGTTATATATTATTACATTGTTTTACATCAGAATTTGGGATTAAGCCTAACTTACCATTTTCTTTAAAATTGCCATTATGCTGAAGGCAGCATTTTATTTTTTAGGGTTGAAAACTACCCCTTATTGCTCAAAAGTATTACTTATTTAATTTTGTAAATTTTAAATCTCTAAAAACCCACCCCTGACACAACAATAATTACAAAAAAAACTTTTTATTCGTTTTTTTTAAAGCTATAATTTTGTTATTTACAGTTTTTTGATAAAATGCATACTTATCGAGTTATTTGAAAAAAACCGATTAAAAACGTTGAAAAAAAATGCTAGGCAAAATGGTTCGTTTCCTGGACTATAATTTAAATGTTATATTATGAGTTCACGATAGAAGAGATAGAGTCGCTGCCATGGGCGTATTCAGGTTTTTGTCCAGGGAGCGGCAGGTGAAGAATAATTTTCTTGAATCTTCAGCAAAGCGGTTTATGACATCTTTAGTGAAAGAATCACCCATACTGTTTACACGTTTTTTATGCACACTAAGCATACACAGTCCATTTAGTCTGTCCTCAATCATTGTTGATCTCAGCCACGTTTTTACGCGTCTGAGAGTACTAAATGTTCTTTCATTAATAGCTGTAGAGTAAGGCATTACTAATAAAACTTGCAGGGCTGTATTAATCTTTGGATGAAAATTTTCTGCTTGTTAAATTACGTCTGTTATCTCCAAAGTTTCAAAGTTTTCCTTATTTTTTTCAGAAAATACGCGATAGCTCGGCTTTTGATGTGATCTTCTTTAATTCATAAAACGTCCTATAAAATCCAGGGGGAGGGGCGGGGCAGCTGCCCTCTTTTTCCTCCTTTTGAATAGGCCCATGGTCGCTGCCATTTACGCTGCCTATCCATAATTCTATAACTTAACTAAGTGAAACATAATTTCCAAGTCAACCCTTAGTGCAAGTACAAATTGTAGTTTCTTTTGTAACTCAAAACCTCCGAAAAGAATTTAAGTTATCAAAGCTGTAAAGAATTTTAGCCGTTTGTAAACTCTTCTAGGGGTTTCTACAAGGTTTCATTAAGTTCATCTTTATAAAAACTAAAAGGTAAATCCATTTTATTAAATAAACAAAAATTTAAATCTAAACAAACCAATCAAAACTAACAATTTCCGTGGTTTTAGGTTATAATTTCGCTAAGTAGAATTTAAGCCATTAAAATCTTCGGCTTAACTTACAAATAATTTATGTGGACCTTCAGTTGAAATTTACATTCCATGCAAACAAAATTTAATACTTATTTATGCCTTACTTGCTCGTTAAGGTGTAGGTGTATGATCAATATACCGTTAAATTTTTTAAGAAGTTTGGTTTAAGATCACTCTGTTCTCTATCTAACAATATTGCTACAAGACAAACACTATTTTTTATGGCTTTAAAAAAAATTAGGTTATTAATTCAACACGTTATTTAATAATATTGGAAATGCAATAAATTCATACGAAAATTTTATAGATGTATGTGTATGTTTGTATGTAAGTTTGTATTTATGTACACAAGTTACATGACATCTGGTAAATTTCGGTTTTACCGAAAACGGCCTCAACTTTTAATTCTCTAATAATTCCTCAGAACATTTGGCGTCTAACGGTACCCCATTTGTCATATTTTGACACCTAAAATTTATTTTCAAATTTTTAAAGCTGTCAAAATTTGGCAATTGACATATAAGGAACTGTTCCAAAAATGTAAAATATACAGGGTATCTTATTTGAAAATTAAAAGTTAAGGCCGTTTCTGGGGAAACCAGAAGTCAAGCGCCTTCTCAAAAAATGTTAAACTTGACATTATATGATATCACTAAGTTTCATTTTTCTATCTTGAAAAGTGCAGAAAAAAAGAACGTGAGCCATGCTCCCGGATCACCCGGTATATTTAATTAAAGGTAGTTGTGGCTAATTTTTTCAGGCAACCCTGCTGGAATCTGTACCTGTACTATTATGTCTCATTCATAAGAATTAGGTTTTATCAAAAAAAACTGATACCTGCAGATTCAAGCAGCCGGATCTTAGACTATAAATGATTTATATGATATTTTAAAATATTGTTGCAAGGGTAGATTATCCCTTTACAAAAAAGATTGCTTGTTATGGAATAAAACATAAGTACAAATATATTATATATTCTGGAGAAAAGCCAAATAATTTTTTAATAAAATGAAGCAGTGTATCGAGTCGCAGATGGTTTAAACCAGCGTTTCTCAAACTTTTTAATGCTGCACAAATAAATATTTTTGCATTTTAAATTATAGAAATCGATAGACTCGTAATATCGTTTTAATTTATTTTTTACAAAATTTATTAGTAATACACTTAAAATATTTTATTAAAAAACCTAAAAGGAATTTAAACATGAAATAATAAAAAGGATACTTTTATACATAGGTAAGGCTATCAATGCAGCAATGAAACTATTTTCACTCCTCACACAATTTTTTTTTATCTTGGGACATTCCACGAAGGCTGTGGCCGTACTGTACCATGGCTGTCTGAAGTGTGGTAAGAGGGAGTTTACTCGCACGAGACTTAAATATTTGAAGATCTGGAAAAAAAGGGAAAACTTCTGCGTGTAGCAGGTTTCATAGTCTGGACAGGGATAAAGGAACAAACAAAGTTGGAAGTTGGGGGCCTCTTAAGTTGGACTATAAAAGGATGTATAAAAGTGGCACTATGTGTTGCTCTGCTGGGGGCTGCCAGAGGATAAATAATACTCGCCAACTCTTCGGAGCTATTAAAATACCTATAAAAGAGCGACAGATACCTTACAACCCGTCGGTGGGCGACGGAAGGAAGCTTTTCTGTAAGTGTGGGATCATTAATAAGACGAACAGCTCTTCTTTGAATGGAATCAAGAATGCTAAGTGTTGTAGGAGGCGCCACTCCCCAGGCATGAGAAAAACATAGATAATTTAGCGAAATATGAGTTTTGACGATAACATTTGATCAAATTCACGAAAAAAATACAAATAGAGGATTATCATCTGATAGTCCGATTATTTACTAGCAAATTTCAATTTTTTTACCAGTAAATAGCATCTGGTAAATTTTGTGTGGATCTTATGTCTCAGTTTTTAGATAAAAAATTTTGAAAATCCAAGAGCTGCCACTGGGTCTTATTGATGAAAGTTGCAGTCTCATATCGGGCTCCGCGTCCGGCCTATTGCATGCGATACTTATTTTTCGGTAATACGTAAGTCGAAAATCCAATCAGGATTCTGGAGAGATTTTTTTTTCGCGGAACCCTTGCCGAAGTTGTGCGGAACTCCAGGGTCCCGGGGAACATTCTTTGAGAAACGCTGGTTTAAACCAACAAATGGTAAAAGTCGCTAATATATGAAAAAATAAAATTTGTAATATTTTTGGTTTTCTATTTTTTTAAAATAATTTTTTTTCTACGCCCAATTTTAAATATAAGAGTTTATAGAAATACTGAATAAACCTATCCTAAAATATCATTTTTATGCTGATAAGCCGCTGGTATAACCATCTCTTCACACCTTCAAAAATTTTTAATAAAAATGCAAAAAGCACTCTCCGCTTATAAACATCCAATTTTCGTTTCCGCATATTTTTCGAATATTGTTCTTAATTCAATGGATACGCCATAAGAGATGAGGACGGCAAAGTTTGCGTAACTTTTGGCTTTTTGCCATAGACACGGGTTAAATCTATTCCGTAAAGACAGTGGTGTACTTAAGTCCAAAGTGATTTGATTTATATATGTATTGATTTTTTTGATACGGATGTATTGATTGTTGGTTCTATAAAAATATTATGTGCGGTTTTAATAAAGTAAAATATTGGTTAAATATACAATAAAAATGTATTTAATTAAAATAAGACTTATATTTTTTAATAAGGCACAGCCAAAATGGTAAAAATAACCGTGTCTCCTTATTTTACACTACATGCGTTTTTACATTTTCGAAGCATACATGAATCATTTAAATAGCAACAAGTTTTGGTTAAATAGTAGGTCTTATTTGAGTAAAATGTTCTTTTATCGATACCTATATACAGGTTTTAATTACCAATCTCTGTACCTTAATAATTATATAATAGTTTTTTTAAATACATTTTAATTACATTTAAAAATTTATGTATTTTATTTCTAATACGGCTAATAATATTGTGCTATTTTTGATTATTTTTTTGTTTTATAAAATTTTAATTTTGGGTTAAATATTTTATTAACTTAACAGTTTTAATAACTACCTATACCTTCGTGTGTAACATATGGTGCCTAATGCCCGACCGAAAGTTCGGTATTAACTTCAGACACAGTCGGCCAAAATAGCACCTTTGGCGATACATTCGGCCAAAGGAAGCCAAAGTTTAGGCCAAAGCCAAAGTTTTATAATGAAACGCCGAAAACGGAAAAACGGTCAAACTTATTACAATTTAATGGAGCGAGAAAAAAGCTTTATGACAACGGGCCAATCGAATCTGCTGATACACAAGACCAACGAATCGTTGGTCTTAAGTATTGGCCAAGTCGATAAAATTTTAAACATTTTTTTTCCTATTAACGTCAGCCTAATTAGGCTAATACTGAAATAATATTTACCAATAATATAATAAAAACCGTTTCTAATAATCGTCTTACTAAAAACAAAATATTCTTCAGGTTTCCGAACTAAAGATTTATAAAGTCTTAGCCATTATGATGTGTAAGTCATATTATTATAATGACCGATATATTTTTGCCATTTATTTATCTGCATTATATATTTCTGCTTTTAATTAAAACTCTTTAATATAAAAAACTGAGTATTATAGAGTTATGCATCTATAATTTTAAAATTTTATCTCTTTAGTCATTTCTAAACCGAGATTCCCGAGTTGATCAAATTTTCAGCTTCGGCCGAATATTGTGGGAAATGCCGAAAAATCGCCTTCGGTCAAAAATTAAGTCTCGGTCAGAACCTAATTATAACATGATTAAATAATTTAATTTAATTAAACATATTCCCTAAGAAATATGTGACTTAAGAGTGCATTTACGCTACACCTTAGGGCTCGGGCAAAAGGACGCGGAGACGGTGGGCGAAGACTAACAAACACCCACTACCACAAATTTCGTATAGCCGCATTAAAAATATTATATTTCATTTAGGTTCTTCCAAATTCGGTGTATCGATGCGATGTTGTTTCCGATTGTAAGCCTACAGGAGATAACGTTTTTCGGTAACTATTTTTCACTTAAATGACATAAATTATACACCATTTTAAAGGTAAGGAAATAATCTATGCCTCTGCCATCACGGATTTTTTAAATATGAGTTAAGTCAAGAGAAAATAGTATCTAAACATAACCAATTTTAGGGTGACTTTCACTCAAGGAAATATTAAAAACCAAATCCAAATTTAAAAAACTATTACAGCAGAAGCCTGGATTTAAGTGTTGACTTTCATATAGTTTTTAAAAATTATGAATAACTTATACCGTTTTTGAGAAAAACATTATGCCCCGAACCTCAAATTGGATTCAATTTTCGCGGCGCGAATGGACTCTTAAGTAACTCCAAAGATTGGATTTGTTTTAAGCATCGGGTAAATATCAAAAATGTTTTAATAAAATGTTGAAAAGATTCTCTAAAAGAGTGCCCATTGTAGATTATTCTTGGCTTAGCAATAGATTAGTTTTGGTTAGTTTTGGTAACTTATTTTTTTAGCGCTCTTAATTAAAAATTAATAAATACCACATATATTCTAACACATTCAGACAAAATTACCCGAAAGTAATACATTTAATCATCATACTGTGTTATTTGTGTTACTTGTGTAACTTCTAGGTCAAATGCATTTAAGGACATCAGACTTACAATAAACACGCATAATTCAACAATTTTTTTTAAACCTAAATTTGACATTAATCATAAATTAAACTGGATAGCTTCTAGTATTTTACAGGGAAAACTTAAAAAAACTTTAATGAAAAATGTGCCTAAATATTATAAATAAAAATAATTTTGAAGCGTTTTTATTCGTTAACAATTACCTGTTGTAAGATAATTACAGATACCATTAAAATCAAAAAATTTATAACCTTTTTTGGCCATAATAAACATGTTTTAATAAATTTAAAATAAGAGTTACTAGAATAGCAGTCATTTTAATATTTAGGTGTAAGGAAAGTAATTATTGTTTAATTTTTATACCGTTTTTAATTTTTTTATATCTTGCAATTAGTGACAGTCCGGATACTAAAACACTTAACAAAATTTCTATTTTTTTTTTAAATTTTTTATAGTATTTTTTAAATTAATATGTAAGTTTCATAAGGTCAATTAACCATGCTTGCACCAGCATATATCCTGTGGTCCTAACTGACAAATTTTTTTTCAAGTTAATCTGCAGGTTCATTAAAGTCCATTGGCTGTGGTTAATGTATTTGATTTTTTTTTAATTTTCGAACACGAAATAACACAGAAATGCGTAACTATTCTGAATAAAAGATACTACACTAAGTATTGGATGCTTGTTTCTAACCAAATTTTTAAAACCATTTTTTCTAAAAACTGTGTATTGCATCGAAGTTTTATATTGTTACCCGGTAAAAAAACTTGATAACGTTGTTTTCCTATTTAATATTAAAAAAATCTGATTTTGCCGCTATTTATAAACTCTTATTAAAAATAAAATATTAATAATTACATAAAAATTATTTATTTCGAAGTTGTTATTAGGTAAGTGCGTAAATTTTACATAAATGTAACTTTAAAAGTTTTAAATACATTGGGAAAATAACTAATTAATGACCTAGAAGATGTTTAGCCTATTTTACAGCTAAGATAATAATACTCATCTGTCTATACCTGTCCAAAGGTGTATCAAAATCACTTTACTAAATAATCTGCAGACTCAGCTCCTCTATCAAAATGTGCCGTGATATCTTTATTATTCTACCTTCAGCGAAAAATGAAGAATCCCCTTGAAATAAGTTTAAAATCAATGAGCGACGAGGGAGAAGTGTCTATATCGATTAGGGCCCTTTGTTCTTGCTCGTGATGTTCTGCTTTATGTCTGTAACAGTCAATATACCTCGGATCTTGGATATTAAATTTTGGACGGGTTCGTTGTATAATTTCAGCTTATTAGAAACATAATATTAGTTTTAAAAAAATCTTAATAAATTAATTTAGAAAATATTAGTTACGAGTATAAAGGCGGGTTTTAAGTCAGAAAAATAAGATATGGTAGATGCTTATAAACAGTCATAGAGTAATTGTTTATTTAAAAAATAAAAATAAAATTCAGCTACACATTCATTTAGTCAATTGTCCTTAGAAGTATAATGCTCCATTATTTAAATGTACATTTTTCTTTTACAAACAGGTTTTAGAATACACATATTAAATTTAATAATATAGTTAGGAACAAGCAGTATCTGTTTACTCTAAAAAAAGGGACTTTTTAAGAAGAAAATGTATTGCTTATTTATAAGATTAGAATTTATTGCATTAGTTGGTAAGTAAATACTTTTCAGTAAAAGAATCGTTAATCTTTAAGCATACCTTAGTAGAACACATCACCCTGCCGCTGTATGGAGTGATGGAGTTGTTGGAGCTGTGCCTCCGTAGTTCTTACTTTCACCTAAAAGATGAGTACTATGCGCAGGACGATGGACTTCCCAAGGGTTCATCGCTCTCTCCAGTGGTAGCAAATATTTATATGAAATGGTTTGAGAAATACGCAATTAAAACTGCACTAATCAAACCAAAAGTTTGGCTAAGGTATGTTGACGATACTTTTATTGTATGGGCAGGTAATAAAGAAGAACTTGAAGGTTTCTTAAAACATCTAAATTGTATTCGACCCTCTATCAAATTCACAATGGAGAAGGAAAAAACTTCGGCTCTATCTTTTCTCGACGTTTTAGTCAAACGAAATAATGGACATATACAAACCCCAGTATACAGAAAACCTACCCACACTGGACAATATTTACACCAGAATACCAATCACTCTAACGAAACGAAGCAAGGAGTCATACGTACTTTATATAACCGCGCAGTGACCTTATGTAAGAGTAAGGAATCCCTGCAAGCCGAAATAAGTAATATAACTGGGGATTTTAAGCAAAACGGCTACAGTGAGAGATGGGTTAAGGAAACAATCTATAAATGTCAAGACAAGACAAGAAACTTTAATTTGAATAAGATTCCACAGGACCAAATATTTATGACTATTCCGTATATTAAAGAAACTTTAGAAAAGGTCCGCAAAGTAGCAAATAGGTATAATATTAAAACAGCACTCTGAGAAGTATTCTTACTAAGACAAGACCGGACAATAATGTTTCGAAAAATGGCTGTATCTACCAAATTCCCTGTAAATGTGGTGAGATTAACATCGGGAAAAAAAGACCACTCGAAATAAGAGTTAAAGAACGCAAAAAACATACGAAACGAGGTGAAACGTCGAAATCAGAGATTGCCGAACACGCATGGTGAAAACAACACCGCATACAATGGTCGGAAGCAAAAATTATTCATGAAGAAACCCTCTGGAAGAAAAGAAAATTTAAAGAAGCTGTAATAATTGCAAACAACCAAAATGTATTTAGCAAACCTAGTGTCGACATTCCGAATATCTGACTGCCGATGCCGTTGCTGAACCGTGAAAAGTCGGTTAAGCTTCGGTGAACAACGAATAGTATATAAGGTCGTAGCTTTAAAGAATAGTCTTAGTTATCACTTGAAAACGGTTGGAAATACATCACTAAGCGAAACGTTTTGTTGCAATTAACAAATAAAGACAATGGAAGTCCAAGATTTTAGTGTGGTTGAAACCATAGCATTGTCTTTTAAAGAAACGATACCAAAAACAGTTACTTTAAATAAGGCCAAGTTCCTGTACAAAAATCCCGGCCTTTTAAAGTATTGAGATCTAAAAAAAGATCAGGTTTTTTTTGACTTGGCAAGTTTTTTATTGATATATATGTATTAATAAATGTTTCTTTTTTCCTTAATACATCCAGATTTTTTTTTATTTATTAGAAAGATCAAAAAAACTTGACAAGTCAAAAAAGAACTTGGTCCCAGTTTAGATCTTAGTACTTAAAGAAGCCCAGATTTTTAGATAAGTACCTTGTCCATATTTTACATGAGTGTTATTGGTATGACCTTTTCTCTTTTGTTTTAAGTTTAATAAATAGAATAAAAAGCTACTTGAATTTTAAATAATAAAACAACTATACCCTCAGACATTCAGGTTTATGAAAAATTTTAAAATACCCTATAAATATTGCCGCTCTCGTTTTAGGGTGTTCCAAGTAAAGATGTGCCATTTAAAGAATTGTTCCTTTATTTGTCTCTGTAAAGATACTTACAAACTAAATTTTAAGTTTTTACTTGCTCGGGAAGTGCCCCATAATTTTAATGGGTCGATGTCGATGTAAAACGAAAACAAAGTTATGATAGGGAAAAATACACTGAAACCATTTGTGTAATATACACCAATTCGTGTAGGCGTTCTAGACCGGAACGAGGCTTAGCGCAGTACCATGTGCCTAGATGTACTTATTAAAGTTATGTAGGTAAGTTGTGATATTTTATCCTAACCCATTTGAAGCCTGACTCTTTTAACCTGGCTTTTTAAGGTCTTTATTAAGCCTTATAAATAGTCATGTCGCGATACGAGACAAGTAGAGAGAAATTATCCTCTCGTCTCTTCTCGTGAACTGGAGAGTAACTGGCTGTCTCGTTCGCTAAAAAGCGCAGACTTAAAACAAGCACCTCTCTTTTTTTTTAAATGTATTAAATTGGAATTTTAAATCAAAAATGGTACTTAGTTAAAAAAAAAACACTTTTCAAAAGAAATTAAGAAATTCAACAATCTAACAAAAAATACGAATTATTTATACACTATATAAACGGGGGTATCCCTCGGAAGTGGACCGCTGAACTCATTTGTTTTAAGTGATATCAAATTTTGATTTGGGGGGTTATGTCGAAAATATAAAATTAAAGTGATAGTGATGACTATCCAGTATATGAATATAGTAATAAAAATATAAATAAAATAACAAATAAAACGTAATAAAAAGTTACAGGTAACATATCGTTGAGTTCCAAAAATTATCTAAAGTAAAACAAGTAAAAATATACTAAGATTCTTTTATTTAAAAATTTGTAGTTAATGTCATTTCCGGTTGAACCGGAACTTGACTAAATTACGGTCATGTATTATTAAATCTTAATTAATTTTGTATACATTTTCTCTAAATTTTATTTTCATATCCTAAAAAAACAGAAAATTATTAATCTGCAAATTTTTTTCTTGAAAAATATTGCTATGTATGGCTTCGCAGGCACTGGAACATAGTATTCTTTTAACTTTATTTAAATTATAAAAAAAACTAAATCTTAAAGCTCGCGAATAAAATGGTATCATGAGAAGGGACGGATAGTGAGGTCAGAAATATTGATTACCTTTGAATATAAACTATTTTATTGAAATTGCAATTTTCTTCTATTAATCAGTGATCAGTAAGGTTTCTTCTTCTTCTTCGGGTGCCATGTGCTATGCCGCACGTCGGCGATCATTTGTCAATTTCATGGTCACAGAATAACCAGGGTGCCCTCCTCAGCCTGTCTAAAAATAGTTGCGGCATCCAGTATACCACACCAATTTCTTATATTGCGGAGCCAAAAGTGTTGTTTTCGACCTGGCTTCGATCTTTCCTTGCAGTATTAGCTTTGGTATGGAGAAGCGAGGTCCTCTCAGTATATGCCCCAGATACGGCACTTTTTTTACCGTGTCCAATAGATGTCTTTCCATACCAACTCTTCGTAGAACTTCATCATTAGTTGTGTGGGCTGTCCAGGGAATAAGCAGCAATCGGCGTAGTGTCCACATCTCAAAAACTTCGATCCGATTTAGCGTTCTGGCTTTAAGTGACCAAGTTTCAACACCGTTTAGTACAATAGGCCACACATAACACTGCATCACACGTATTCGAGTGTGTAGGGGCTTATTTCTGTAAAGAAGGATATTTTTGAGTTTAAAAAAGGTTGTTTTCGCGCGACCAATTCTTCCCTTCACTTCTTCATCACATTCCCATTTAGGGAGGCGCCAAGATAGGTAAATTTGGCGACACGCTCAATATTTTTTCCGTTGATGTTGAGAGGAATAATATGCTGATTTCTGCTAATCACCATCATTTTTGTCCTGGCAACATTTATATGTAGTCCGAACCTTTTACCGCATTCGTTGGTTTTATTTAGTATTGACTGGAGGTCTTTAATGTTATTAGTCAGGATCGCGGTATCATCTGCGTAGCGAATATTGTTTATTGGGATGCCATTGACTTTGATACCTCTGGTTTCATTCTCCAATGCTGGTTGAAAGATTTTTCCACATAAATGTTGAATAGAATAGGTGACAATACACATCCCTGATGGACTTCCTTCGAAATACCAAAGGTCTCCCCTCATAGCTCGCCATTAATACGGACCTCGGCCAGCTGTTTCCAGTACACCTTTATTTCTCTAATATCTTTATCATCCAACCCGATCGCCTGCAATCTTTCCAACAATGACCCGTGTTTTACGTTATCAAAAGCGTTTTGATAGTCGATAAAGCAGACAAAAACATCCTTCCTTTGGTCATAGCATTTCTGAACAAGCAATTTCATTGAGAAGAGAGCCTCTCTGGTACCAAGTCCCTTGATAAATCCAAACTGCGTGTCACACTTAATAAGGTTTAGTAACTTGCAATTTAAAAAAAAAACAGGAATTTCCTGTTGCGGTTACTTTGAACGGTTGTGCTGTCGTTTTATTTATCTTTATAATATCGCAATGAAAGGCTTGTTTATCAATTTGTATTAAAACGGTTATTTGTCAAAATTTCTAAACGGCCGAGTGAACTGTTTCGGAATTGAGAACGTTTTATTTATAATTAATGTGATAATATAGACGTCTTTGTTTCTGGCACAAAATATGCCTTTGTTAATAAAAACTTACATACACAAAAAGATATATTTTTTGTACCTAAATTAAAGTATTTATGGTTACCAAGCTAAAACAATTGCTACACAGTCTATATCAAACTATTTAAAATTGCAAAGAAATACACAGTTACAGAAATATTTATAATTTTTAATTTCTTTGTATTTTCTTTTTGTAGCCAAAAGAAACGAAAAAATTAAATTAAAAAGATTTCCCCCTTATCAACAGTTGTCATCATGCCAACTACAAAAGAGACTAATAAGCAAAGTGCTGAACGCATCGAACCGCGAAGTTTATCAGTATATTCCCTCTTATTTTCTTATGATTAAAAACCAGTATAAAGGATCCAAAGATTGACGTAAAGATATTAGGAAAAATAATTAGGGTTCTTTTTTTCGCGTATGTAAAATCTGCGAGAATAATTTGCAGCATCCAATTAAATGATATGAAATTTTTAATAAGGATTTTTTGTGACCTTGAAACATGATTTTTTTTTGTTTTTAGGAAGGAAACACCCCTTAGTTATTTTCCTAACAGTTATAGAAAGTGTGATTTTTTACATGCGAAAGGGAAAGAAAATTAAAAAAACATTTTTTAACGAAGTATTTAACTAAACAAATAATAAAAGATAGAAAACATTCTAATTTAAGTTATGTTTATTATTTTATCGTAAAAGTACTTTTTAATTATTTCGCAAAGTTTAAAGATAATGCCTGCGTAGTTTCCTTTAATTTTGGTTACATATCACTAGCTCGTTTCCGAGCCTTACAACACAACAAACAATTTTATTGAGTATTTCTGATTAGATTAGATTAAATAAGATTAGATTAGATTATTTGAGCGGGGATGGTAAAAATGACCTCAACCACTGCAACCTTACCAGATTTATTGTGGTTTCTCCTATCGTTCTTGTGAGTACCTTGTCCAGGCCCGTCTTCTTAACTAGACTTCAGAGTCTTGACACTGGCCACTCCATATATCTTGCCGGTTTTGGCTTTTCCTCACCAAGCTTAGTAAACCTAAGACTACATAGTGCTTCGCAGTGGCACCACACATGTACGGCTGTTTCTTCAGCCTCCTGGCAGAACCTACACAGGCTCTCCTCCCCCAGGCCTATTCTTTCCAGGTGCTTGTTGAGTTTGCAATGTCCTGTTAGTTGACCAACCTTTATCCTTACGACCTTACGGCTGTGGCTCAGTTGGTCCGAGGTAAACTTGGCCGAGCAGGTCTTAATAAACTGCTTTGCCTGTCGTTTCCTGGTGTTTGTACCCACCAGCTTTGAAACTCTCTGTCTACCCAGCTCTTAATTGATGCTTTAAAGAGGCCTGCCGAGATTCCACAGAATGGCTCAGGGCCTATCATTTCCATGGCTGATCCTCTTTTGGCTAGATCGTCGGCCTCTTCGTTACCTGGTTGGCCCTCGTGGCCTGGTACCCAGGCTACCGTAAGTTTGTTTGACAAGCCGACTTTTTCCAGGGCCCGTATACAGTCCCATACTAGTTTGGAAATAACTTTTGGAGAACTAATGGCCTTCAGGGCCGCTTGGCTGTCTGAGTAAATAACTATGTGTTTTCCTTTACTCCCTTTTTCTTTAATCAGCACGGCACAATGCATTATTGCTGCGATTTTCGCTTGGAAAACCGTGGCGTGCTGACCAAGACTTAAGGTTGTCTTTTCTCTAGGCTTGTCTCCATACCAGCTCCTACTCCCTTGTTGGTCTTGGAGCCATCTGTATACCAGATATGATCGGCTTTGATTGGAGGGCCTTCTTCCCAGTCCTTTCTATCTGGTATGACAATCCGAAAGTGTCTTTTGAAGATAAAACGAGGGATTGACCTGTCCGAGGGCATCTCAAACAATGGGCTGACCTCTTGATCCTCCTCTATTTCCCATCTTGAGGTCCTTTGATGTCCCTAACACTGGACTTTGAGCTCGTTTGAGTCTATAGAGTACCGCCTTTGCTTCTCCCTGTATGTAAATGTGGAGTGGCGGCAGGTTTAGCAGCTCTTTCAGGGCTGCGGTTGGGGTTGTTCTCATAGCTCCCGTGATACATACGCATGCTAGCCTTTGCACACTTTGAAGTTGTCTGGTTGCTACGGTCTGCGTGACCCTTGCCCCCCTGGCAACTGAGCCGTAGGTTATCATGGGTCTTATTACCATTTTATACAACCACAGGTTCATCTTCGGGTTAAGTCCCCAGTTTTTTCCTCAAAGCCTGCGACATCTCCCGACGGCGATTTTTTCTGATACTCATGTTTATAGATCTCTGATGCAGCAGATTTAACTGGATAAATTCCCTTTTTAAATATGTGGATTTTTCACATTTTAACGGATGGAACTTTTTAACCTTCTAGTTTCTTAATATTAGTAATTTCTTTATCAGACATGGTTGTTGAAGAATGGCAAAAGCTTATACCAGTATATAACTCTGGATTTGGAAATTTTAGATTTGTGGTTATAATTTTAGACATGCAAACTAAATTGGCAAAAAACAGGCTCATTTTTAATAATTGACAAAAAGTCTGTTGAATTCTTCTCTTTTCCACCAAAGGTCCCGGGGAAGTCTTGTTCCTATTTTATAGGTATTTCCATGACTTTTGTCATGAAAAATTAATCAGTATAATTGCTCCCCTTGTAGCTCCTAATAGAGCAATACGAAGGGCAATTCCTACTTCAACTCTTGACAGTTTATCTGTAAAAGCCCTGAAGTTGCCACTTTTCCGTCCTTTTTTTATTAAATTCCATTAGGGACGTGTTTTCTGATAACAAAACGCTAGGTAAGATCGCGCGGTCGCATTGTCGCCAATAACCACAATGTTATTATTAACAAAAAAATTTAAGTTATTAATAGCCACTTTGCATTAATACAGCGCTTTGTCTATAAGCATAAAAAAATTGTCAGACTCGTCGTCGATGTTGCGCTCGCAGTCAGACCGATATCCAAGCGCCAAAAGAAATCAACTTGTCAAGTTACATATAGCGGTTTGAAATTGAGATATGTTATTGACAATAGAAAAACGTGCATAAGAATAGTCAGTCGTAGAGTGTCGTTGTAGAAGTCGTTAACCATCGATAAATCGGTTGCGCTTCTACCGCTGACATCGCGCGCGGTTTGCCACTTTTACACCGCGACTTTTGCAACGACACTCCGAGGTCTGACCGTTATTTTTATGTAGGTTTATCTATTTTCTATAACATATTTAATTTCTAACGGCTATAGGTAATTTGAAAATTTTATCCTTTTTGACGTATGTATATCGGACTGGCGGCAAACGCGCAACGTAGGTGATAAGCCTGACAATGTTTTTTATGCTTATTTAGTTACAGATAACACAGTTACACAAAGAAAAAAAGTCGGGTTTCTGGGTAATGACATTGGTACCCTTATATATTTTTCGACGCTCAATTCAAATCCGAGGTCAGAATTTTCCCAGGACCCTCAGATTTTGCCCCAGCACTCACCAGCACCTCCCTAAAAAAATTTCTATAAAAATTTAAAATAAATATATTACCCTACGTTTTTTGGTATGCTTATAATGAATCTGAAGTCAGAATTTACCTATCACCCATATATTTCATCCTAGTAGTCCCCTAGGACCCCCCAAAGGGACAAAATTTCACAATGTATGGAAATTCAAAGTAAATATGTTATTCTACGTTTTTTCGTATGCCAAAAACGAATATAAAGTCAGAATTTACCTAATGCCCATATATTTCATTCCAGCAACCCCTCGAAAACCCCAATCTTTCCTCCAAAGGGCAAAATTACAGACTGTATAGAAATTCAAAGCGAAGATCTTATCCTACCTTTTTTGGTGTGCCAAAAATAAATATAAAGTCAGAATTTACCTATTGCCCATACATTTCACCCCAACAACCCTTCAGAACCTTCAATCTTCCCCCGAAAGGGTCAAAATTTCAAAATGTATATTAATTCAAAGTGCATTTGCAAAATTTAAATTTAGCGACATCAAAAACCCCTAGATATCATTCTTAAATTAAAAAGTGCTTTTTTTTTATCAAACTTTAATATTTAACCCCTTTTAACCCCTGTTTAACTCGATTTTCACCCTTTAAATTATTTTTTGTCATGCCAGAAAAACACCTAACTAGATATACATTTTGAATTTCTATACATTCCCCTTTGGGGAATAGATTGGAGGTTCTGAGGGGTTGCTGGGGTGAAATTTATGGGCAATTGCTAAAATTCTGACTTGTTGCTGGGTGTAAAATTTATCGGCAATAGGTAAATTCTGATTTCATATTTTATTTGGGCACACCAAAAAACGTAAGATAATATTTATCAACTTTGAATTTACTTACTTTGTGAAATTTTGTTCCTTCGGTTAATTCTAGGGGGCTGCTGGGATTAAATAAAAAACAAAGCTAGAAATTTGCCCTTTTTGGGGGTGCTGGGAGGTGCGGGGGCCAAATCTGAGGGTCCTAGCCAAATTCTGACTTCGGATTTGAATTCAGCGTCGAAAAATACATAAGGGTACCAATGTCTGTACCCAGGATCACGACTTTTCCTTTTTTGTGTAGCTGTTTAAGGCGCTGTTTTAGTAGTAGCCGAGCATTAATAACTTTCTCTTCTTTCAATCTGTATACTCTGTATATATCCCAAATCAGACCCTCTTTAGAATATTGTTCTTATGTCTGGGAAATGGCCTTTTTTACAACACTTAGCATTCTAGACTCCATTAAAAGAAGAGCTGTTCGTCTTATTAATGATCCCACGCTTACAGAGAGGCTTCCTCCTTTTGTCACTTTCGAGTTGTGGGGGATCTGTTGCTCTTTTATAGGTATTTTCGCGGCTTCTGCTCAGAAGAGTTGGCCAGTATAATTCCTCCTTTGTCAGCCCCCAACAGAGCAACACGTAGTGCAACCTTTATGCATCCTTTTACAGTTTAACTAGGAAGGCCCCGAACTTCCCGCTATCTTCGTTCCTTTATTCCTAGAGTGTCCAGACTATGAAACCTGCTACCCGCAGAAGTTTTTCCTTCTCCTCCTAGTCTCCAAATATTTAGGCCCCGTGTGAGCAAGCTCCCTCTCACCACGCTATGCTTAGGCATCTGCCTTTGTGGACTGTTCAAAGATTTTAAAAAATATATTTTTTTACTTTGTTGTTATTGACGGTAATGCGACCGCGCGATTTGACATATCATTTTTTTATTAGAAAACATGTTTCTAACGGAATGAAATAAATGGACCGGCTATTGAAACTTTTTTTTATCTCTCCAGCTTCCTAACTTTATTAGACAAAATTAGATAAAAACTTTTTTTTAAATGTTGGTGATATTTTCAACATTCATTTTCTTTCTTGTATGTGTATAAGTTACATATTCTAAAGCAATAGGTTTACCTTATTAATTATTTCATCTTTAAATCAGATAATATTTATACGATACTCATCTCTAAATCTCAAGGGATTCCGTATAAACGCAAATTAAGGGCTATACGCCGCCTGGCATTTATTGCACAGGGCTAAAACCTAATTATCGCAAAGGTATATGTGAGTGCCTTGTCGGTATTAAATTCGGTTTAAAACCGGCAACGCATGTATGGCTGCGGCCCAAAGCCGTTTTGTCAAAAAGGGCCCACTCTTTAAGGGCTTAAGCGACGATTAAAGAGGACAGCGCGCGAATTTAATCAAAAAACAGATTGGGATTTTGCCGTATAATTTAGTCATAGTGTAATTAAATTACTTGTTTTCGCCAGCTCAAAAACCATTTTTCAGAAAACGCCCAACCTGGACAAAAGATTAGCGAATCTGCGAGGGTCGGCGTAAGCTTTTTAATGCTTTTCAGTTTTAGTGTGCCTCTGATTGTAATACTTTGTTGAGCAGTGACAGTAAAAGATTTTTTGTGAAGAGTGAAAAAAATATATATATATATATATATATTATATATATATATATATATATATATATATATATATAATGAACATCTTTTAAATCATAAGAAACGTAATATTTAATTAAATCTTCTTTCTTTCTTCAGAGAAAACATTTACCCTAAAACATTGACAGTAGCCTTAAACAAAGCTAACTTTCAAAAAGCATTAAATATTATAAAACAAATCGCCGTAAATAATACAATTACACAAAAGAGGTCTGTACTTTACATGCCATATTATGTAAAGGGTGTCCCATTTTGGGTACTTTGCGGGATCTCCGTTATTTTTAACGTTAGCGGGATGCGTTTTTCGCGAAAATGTGCTACTTTTTCGTGAAGCTAAAGATGTCGTGAACGAAATTTTAATAGCCCTTTTAGGTTGTAAAATACAGGGCATTTTTGGAAATATTGCATTTTGGGACCCCCTCGTATTTCTGTTATCCTTTAACTTATCAAAAAGGTAAAATAACACTCTGATAATTTTTTTCCGTAGAATGCAGTTATGTTTATTTAAATGAGACACCCTGTATATTTATAGACTATGAAATTTGTCTTTCTTTTAACGTTTTAAAAATATTAAATAGTATGCAATTTTTTTAAAAAACACGCAAATAAATGACAATTTTCTAAAACTAAATGCATAATTTAATAGTAGACCATGTCTATTACAAGAAACAAAAATGTCAAATATTGATCTATCTTATCGGTTTTTTGGTCGACTTTTGGTTAAATTTTCAGAACCAGTTTATTTTTGTTCTTTTACATACAACAAAGATAACAGGGAAAGAAACGAGATAAATTTTTTGGGATATATAGAAGCAACACCTTTGTCCTCATGTAGAAAAATATTGAAAAGGAAATTGGTGTGCCAAAAACTGACGCCCAGAAGATCTTGAAGAAATACAAATTAAATATAGTGCAACATTTGCATCCTGGCGATGCCGAGCGCCGGACACTGTTTTGTCAGTGGTATTTGCAGCAAATTAAATGTAACAATTTATTTGGTAGACTTGTTATTTGGTCGGACGAATGCTTTTTTTCAAGTGCGGGCGTTTTTAATCGTCACAATACCAGGAATTGGCAAACAGAAAATCCGCATTTAATGTTTGAAAGGGTACAACAAGGGCGCTTTGGAGTTGGAGTGTCATGTTTTATTTTGGTCAAACAAATAGTTTATAGGATTTTTGAAGGAGGTCTTACAGCACGTAGGTACCTAGAAAGGCTTGAGGAAGTTATTCCAGAACTATTAGAAAATATTTCATTAGCCCAATATAATGTTGTTTACCTACAACAAGATGGTGCCCCAAGTCATAACCTTTAGGCTCTTAAGCGCATTTCTTGATAATACCTTTCCCCAAAGATATATAGGTACCAACGGACCTGTTAGTTGGCCTCCACATCTCCAGATCTCTCAATTTTAGATTTTTTTATGGAGCCATATACATACATATATAATTTCGTTAACGGCATCTTTAGCTTCACGAAAAAGTAGCACACTGTCGCAAAAACTGCATCCCCAACGTTATAAATAACAGTTATACCGCAAAAGTACCCAAAACGGGACACCCTGTACCACAAAATATTATGTACCCAGAAGTATTTTTTTCCTAAACACGAATATAAAGCACTATGACAAATTAACATTTTTAAAAATTAAATTAAGTGATTTTTAAAAATCTCGTCTGCCGTATTGGATTTTGCAAATATGACCGAGTTCGTGATTAACGACCTCCAAAACGTCACCAAATGCGGCGTTGATCGGTTGATTTTTGGAAAATGATGATTTATAACTTTAATTTTAAGGTAAGAAAAAAAACTTACTTAGCACATTAATTCTAAGGGTTAAGATTTATTTTTGTTTTTTTTAATGAATATAAATTTGGAAATAAAAAAAATGTTTTTTTTGCGGGTATTTTTTCGTTAATTTTTGGTATTTTGAATCTATTTTTTGAGGTTAGAAAATTTCTGTGATATGTCAACGTTTGGGAAAATCTGTGTTTTTAGTATATTCACTAGGTTGTAAATAACCAACCCTGTTACAAAACATGTCGTGTTTTTGTAAATAAAACCTATAAAATAAAAGTCGTTGAAAACAAAGACAATTTTTTTTTAAATGTATCACTCTTTTGTTAAAATCAGAATATTTACTATTTACATACGTTTGAACAAGAGCAAATAAACTTTAAACACAAACGAAACACAAATAGCCTTTAATAATATAAAATAATTATAAAAATAATTTTCTATGGTTTGCAGGTATATAAATATAATAAAAGTATTTTTGGTAATTGTCTAGAAAGTGGCCGCAACTCCGATTTTGACCAAATTTGGCATACGAGGGTTTTTTGGGGCGCTGATCATGAATCTATATATCCTTTTTTGGCGGAAACGTTTCGTTTCCAAGATATCCATCATCAAACTTGAAAATCCAACTAACCTCATTTACACTATTCCTCCTTCTTTTTGTACAGAATTCTTGATTTTTTACTAAATTGGAACACAATAGTTGATAAACACCTTTTAAAAACTTGTTTTTATATTTTTTTTATACCTATTTTTCATTTAATTGTAAAAAATTCACTTTCAAAAGCCGCAACCAGGTATACAATAGGGAATTTTTAAGGAAGCATGTCCGCCCCGTTTGAAAGTGATACTGGCAATTTAATGAAAAAAAATGTGTAAAATAAACATAAAAAAGTTTTTAAAAGGTGTTTATAAAATATTGTGTGCCACTTTAGTGTAAAAATCAAGAATTGTGTACAAAAAGAAGGGGAAATATAGTGTAAATGAGGTTAGTTTGATTTTCAAGTTTGATGATGGGTATCTCGAAAACGAAACGTTTCCGCCAAATATTTTTTTCAGATTCGTAGTCAGCGCCCCAAAAAACCCCCGTATGCCAAATTTGGTCAAAATTGGAGTTGCGGCCACTTTCTAGACAATTACCGTATTTTTTCTTCAAACATCAGTAAATTCGTCATTACTCAACTGTGTAGGTGACCGCGAAGTTTCATTTTTCCTTCGCCGGAACTTTACTTTTTACTTTCCTGCCGGCGAAGAAAAAAGTGTTATCATAGCAACATAGATACAAACAAACAACAAAACAAGCGTTAACAATTCAATAATTATTAAACTAAAAACAAAAGTAAAAATATTAAAATAAAAGTAAAATCTGTTAGACATTGAATAAAACGACAGACCTTATAATATATAACTATTAATACATTTTAAGCAACTATTCACCGACACCGGTCTAAGGTTTGCAAACCCACTTATCGTTAATAACTATTACTTTTAAAACGATATGTTTTTGCATTAATTTGTCGATGTTTAAAGAAAAAACAGCATATTTTATTTGGAGGAAAAGTGACTTTTCATGGCTTGCTCTTTATTACCGAGCGTGCCATGGGAAGTATCATTTTTGCTTCATATAAAATAAGATACTATTTTCTTCAAACGTCAGTAAATCCGTCATTACCCGACTGTATAGGCGAACGCAAAGTTTCATTTTTTCTCCGCTGGAGCTTTACTTCCCTCCATATATCCATATATATATATATATATATATATATATATATATATATATATATATATATATATATATATATATATATATATATATATATATATATATATATATATATATATATATATATATATATATATATATATATATATATATATATATATATATATATATATATATATTATATACATATATATATATATATATATATATATATATATATATATATATATATATATATATATATATATAAACCAGAGTAGTGGGGATGCAGTCTTTTTTAAATTATTAAAAAAGGATTGGTGGCCTGTTTTTAGTAATGAAACCCTTTCTGTTTTGTCGTTCGAGAGTTTATTATTTTCCCCCTTCCTAGACTAACTAAAATAAAGTTTACAATTAGAAACTAACCTAAAAACCTTAAAAGATTGAACCTCACCAAAGGGGGTGCTGTGGAAACAAGCAATATCCATGCGGATAATCAAGATTTTTATCTCCATATGTATTTTAAAAAAACTACATTTTTAAAGGGGAAAAAATTTTATTTAAAACTTAAAAGAAAACCCGAAATGGGAACACGCGGAAAAGCGCGGTTAAAAGTTCTGACAGAAGTGATCGAATGTTTAAAACCTTTTCGAATGGATCACCGACATTCGTTACTAGAAACTTCAATTAGAGAAGGATGCGAGATTAATGACATGTGAAAAAAAAGAGAATATCTTGTTTATTTCTAAAACGCAGGATCTATAAAAATTTCTAGGAACAATTGTTCAGTATACCGGGACTTAGAATTTATTTTTATACTTTTTAATTTTTTATTTTTAAGAAATTAGTATTGTAATATGCCAAGACATGGGGAAAACATGTCTGGCATACTTAATACTAATTTCTAAAAATAAAATTAAAAAGAGTATAAATAAATTTACTAAGTCAGGTACTGTACTTAAAATTCTCGAATTCTACGAAATGATTGAAATTCAAAAAAACAAAAACACAATAAATCTAAAAACTGACACTAGACAACTTAATAAAATTTATAGTTCTATAATTAACAAAACGTTTAATCTAAGTGAACAAAAATTTTAAAAATAAGAAATTAACACCCTCTAAAAAAAAATAACTTAACATCAGTTTTTACCAACAACAAACGATAATGCTTTTCCCAGCCAAAGTAAAATCAGTATACAAAACTAAATTTTAAAAATGTGACGTTTTCCCTCGGCTCGGGGTGTATCTGTTTTGGGTTTATTTTTTGTTTTCAAAATGAAATTGTTTTTTATTGATGTATGCACCTGTACATATATATGTAAATGTTAATTATAAGGTAAGTTTAGTGATTTAATGTAAACTTAAAGAGTAATTATGAAAAATTGTTGGGATACTACAACTATTTGAAAAAGGCTAGAATATCCGGCCGAAACGTCAAAACAATTAAAAAAAATACATTTTTCTGGAAAACACTTTTCTTTTTTCCATTTGTAATTTGAAGGACTGCAAAACCCAAGAAAAAGAATCTCCAAAAATATTATTAAATCACAGTCCAAGAAAAAAAAAAACCTTATAAAAAAAAATATATATATATATATATATATATATATATATATATATATATATATATATATATATATATATATATATATATATATATATATATATATATATATATATATATTAATTACTAATTAATCCAAAGAAAATTTCTAATATATAATGCCTTATTTTTGAAACTTACTTAACATTTGGATATAAACAAATTTCCTAAATAATTGGATTAGGTGCTATAAAAGCTCGACCCACCACTGTTGCACGTTCCTCTATATCGTACAGGAACCGCAGAATGCTTGGTTACGTGTCAATATTTTTACTCTAAATTATCTAAAGAGTCCCACTTAAACCATTCGTATTCTATTTGTTTTGAGTTAAATAATCTAATAATAAGAAAATACAAAAAACCAACCAAACAGCAAAAGTTTTACAGCTACTACTTTGTCGGGTTACTGTTTCTTTTATCCCAACATACTTTTAAAAATCCGTAGAATCCAATACAAAATAGGATAAACAGAACTAACCAAAAGAAACTTTACCTAAAATCGATTGAACTTCTAGATGAGACAAGCAAAACAGATTGCCAAAGACAAAACTTTAAAACTTTACGAATTATCTGAATACCTAAAGATAACTTTGAAAAGTATTCTTTTTTGAATTTTAAATTGGCAGCAATTTTCTTTGAACCCATTAGTCATTCGTAAGTAGCAATATAATGTGTGTGTTTTATTTTTAATCCTGTTTTTGGGTAAAATAAACTTGTCAGGGTTCGAGGATATGTATAAATGGATATATATAATGAGATATATTCGATATATATCCGATATAAATATATATATATATATATATATATATATATATATATATATATATATATATATATATATATATATATATATATATATATATATATATATATATATATATATTTTTCAAATGTTTTTTTTATGATATATATCAATACAAAAATGGTTTAAAAATTTAATATTATTAAGTAATTTTTGGTGTCGGTTACTGTATTTCTACTTCCCAAATGTAGGGGTGGGTTGGGGTAGAGTTAAACATACTTCCTAATAGTAAGTTCTAATCCATAAATGGCAACACTTTGGGCCGGGGAATACTCGCGTCAGTCGTGCCCGAAAAATTTCGTTAAAAAAAAGTTTCTTTGAGTTATTCCATTTTTTTTCAAAAAAGTAATTGACAAAGTGCAGAAAACGGGTTTTACTTTATAATTGAGCATTTAAAAACATTAAATAACTTTTGTATTTATAGAATATAACAAAATGGTTATTTTATATATATATATATATATATATATATATATATATATATATATATATATATTTTATATATATATATATATATATATATATATATATATATATATATATATATATATATATAGTTAATTTGTTTATTTTCTTTGACCTTTGCCTTGATATATTGTTTATGCTTTTCCAAAATTTTCTGGATTTTCTTGGGGATAAGGTCCGGCAATATATAAAAACCGTTGCTTACTAAGCAATTTCATAATTTTTGTCAATTACGACGTTTCGGCCGGGAAGGGCCTTCATCAGGTATATATGTTTTTTTATAATAACAAATCAATCTGCAATACAAAAATTTTTTTGATTGAAATTTCACCATATAATATATTAAAATTTAATTTACCTTAAAACTAAGGGTTTCTCAAAAAAAACACTCATTTTTGTTGTGTAATGAAATTTAGAACTTAAAAAGTCACAAACAAAACACTTAACATTCAACACAAATAAATACAATAAACGGTTTTCGTTTCAACTAAACTATTTATTTTTTTTTTAATTATCATTTATTTTTTTGGTAGTTAATATAGAATATCGACCTAATTACAAATATAGAATCAACAATAAATACCTTACCGTGCAGCACCAAAGACGACCTTAGAGCAAATGTTAAAACGTTATAACTAACTAAAAAAATATTAATAAAAACAAAGGTTCAAAATCATCAAAAAATTTTAGTGCTAAAGTAAAAAAAACAAAGTTATTTATAAAAAATCATCCAGACCTAAAAATCCTGAAACCAGATAAATCAAATAAAACAGTAATTATGCAATCGACCGACTACGATAGAAGAATGAACGATCTTCTTCAAGATAACACCATTTAAAAAAAAATACCTAATGACCCCACAAATATTTATCAAAAAGCTAACAACGAAATAATAACTCGATGGGAAAACAAAAACATATATCTCTCCTGATACGGAAAAAAAACTTAAAATACATAATGCCCATCCACCGAGAATCTACGGACCCCAAAGCTCCACAAACAAGGAATACCACTAAGACCCATCGTTTCATGCATCCAACCCGTACGAAAATTTACCAAATATCTAAAAATATTTTTAAACAACGTAGTAAATCAAAACAAATATTACATTAAAGATTCTTGGCATTTCAAAGAAAAGATAAAATCTATTATTTTACCTAAAAATTATTTTTACTTATATCACTTGATGTCGTATCACTATATACAAACATCCCCACAAAGTTAGCAAAAGACATAATTAAAAAAAATGGAATAAAAATTAAACCATACACTGACATTCCAATCAATGAATTTCTAAGCCATTGAAACCACACTAACTCTACCTATTTTCTTTTATAACCAACAATTCTATAAACAAATTGACGGATGTGCAATGGGTTCTTCTGTTTCAATGTAATTGCCCAGCTTGTACTAGAAGATCTAGAAGAGACAGTTATTTCAAAAAATAAATTTTACTCACCTTTTTTTTTTCGCTACGTGGACGATTGCATAACAGCTGTACCTCAAGATAAAATAGATTATGTTTTAAACTCTTTAACGGCTATCACAAAAAAATTTCAATTTACAAGTGAAATCGAAAAACCATAAAAAAATAAATTTTTAGACCTAACACTACATAACAAGAACACTCAATTGAAACGGAATGGTACACAAAAGACACCTGGTCTTCGAGGTATCTAAACTTTAATTTTCAACACCCATTCTCTCAAAAAAAGTCAGTTGTAATTCCTTGCAGATAGAGCGATATATTTAAGTGACCCACCATATCGAAAAAAAGACAACTAAAGCAAAAATAGCCCTTAAACTTAATAACTACCCTAATAATTTAATTAACTCAATTTTTAAAAAAAAAATTCACAAATTTTATAATTCAAACAAATTCCAGAAACGGCAGGAAAAAAAAATAATAATAAAAATATATCTATCCTTACCATACATTCCTAAACTCTCTGAAAATATTCAAAATATTTTTAAAAAGAAAATATTACAGTTTGCCATAAGGGTCATAATTTACTTAAAAAATTATCTTCAAATCTCAAGAGCAAAATTGAAAAAAAAAAAAAAAAAAAGCCATATTATATATGAAATTCCTTGCAAGGACTGTGATAACGTTTACATAGGACAAACAAGCCAATATTTAAAAAACAGACTAAATAGTATAAATACGACAAACGCAACAAAACTGTTTAACAAACCACTCCACCGAAAAAAAAAAACACTTTTGATTTTGAAAATACAAAAATTTTGAAAAAAAGAAACAAATACACAGAAAAGAGAATTTTAGAAATGGTCTTTTTTTCAAAAAAAAAAAAAAAAGCAATAAACACAAAGGCAGACACAAAGAATTTAAGTATGCATTATTGCAATCTCATTAATAATTAATAATAATAAAAAAAAAAAATTTCACAACAACATAACCAGTATAGATGACCATACATAAAAAAAAACAAATTTCTATATTATTATCTAAATGCAATGAACTCTACCTCACTGCTATTTTAAAATATATTTTACAGTTTTTTACATTTCTTGATATTAAACACATATTTATTCTTTGGCAAAATGGCAAGATGGTGCTAGTAGTTCTATTAACTACCAAAAAAAAAAATGATAATTAAAAAAAAAAAAATAGTTTAGTTGAAAAAGAAGACCGTTTATTGTATTTATTTGTGTTGAATGTTAATGTTTTGTTTGTGACTTTTTAAATTCTAAATGTTCATTACACAACAAAAATGAGTGTTTTTGTGAGAAACCCCTTAGTTTTAAGGTAACATTAAATTTTAATATAATTATATGGGAAAATTTCAATCAAAAATTTTTTGTATTGCAGATTGATTTGTTATTATAAAAAACATATATACCTGATGAAGGCCCTTCCAGGCCGAAACGTCGTAATTGACAAAAATTATATGAAAATTGCTTAGTAGGCAACTGTTTTTATATATTGCCGGACCTTTTTTCCCCAAAAAATCCAGAAAATTTTGGGAAAAAGCATAAACTATATATATATATATATATATATATATATATATATATATATATATATATATATATATATATATATATATATATATATATATATATATATATATATATATATATATATATATATATATATATATATATATATATATATATATATATATATATATATATATATATATATATATATATATATATATATATATATATATATATATATATATATTCATTTGATAAATATCGTATATTTTCGAACTCTGCTTTTAATATATTTAAGTATTTAATCCAAAACTGCAGAGAACTCTTCCCACGTCAATTTTTCGATTGGTTGTCAAGACACAAGGGGCCCAAATTGACCGGCGTTTACGACGTATCTATAAACAACAATAAATATCAACTTCATGTACATTAGTTTTTTTCTTTCATATTTTACTAATCGAATGATTTGAGGGCAAATAAATATGTCTTTTTTCTTGTTTAGTATATGTGAAAAAAAAATAGGTTTAATATTCTGGACTCTACCCAATTTGCAAAATTGTCAATTTTTTTAAACGAAATTGAATTGTACAATTGATCGAACGGATTTTAACCAAAATGGCGCGATGTTTTACCATAGCCTAAAGTTTTATTTGGTCAAATATGTAGGTCCTCAAAAAATCTAACCAAAAAAGCCATGCAAAAAGCTAATTTTTGCCTGGCTGTTTTGTTTACTGCTATTTTGCAACAAGCGTAATCTATTTTGCAATTTTTAATTAATCTTTTCTAGTAGAAAATTTAGTTACCAACTTTTCTTTCTCAAAAGTTTTTTGCTAGAATATATAAGAGACATTTTGGAGGACCGTGTCGTATTTTATGCACCATTTATCGGCAACAATTTTATCTTTATGCACGATTATGCTCGTCCACATGATGTCACAGTCGTAAATAGATACCTCGAAGAAATCAAAATTACCGCTTTAAACTGGCCAGCATGAAGTCCGGATCTTAGTTCAATTGAGCACGTGTAGGAATACCTCGGATAGACAACCGAATCGTCATCCAATTCAAAACCTAAACGAACTTTAAAATGTTTTGACTATGGCAAAAGATGATGGAACACTAGAAGCAAACAAAAGATACTAAAAAATTAATCGTTTACATTAGAAGTTCGATTACGTTTGCTTTTTACCCTTATTACTTAACTTCAATAAACGATAATAATATTTTTTTAACTTTTTATCACTCTATATGTGAAATCAATATAATAATTTTCAAATCTTTTTACCTAATATTAACTTAGGTATCAATTAATCAATAATTATAAATCCTAAAAAATGAACTACTAAAATTTTCATTAAAAAATAGTAGTAATGCGTTAATTTTGGGCTTATCTTAAAATATTTTTTTTAAATAGTGGGTTTGGAGATCTAAAATACTACTAAAATTACTAGGCTTAGCAAGGTTTTAAACGTAAGTCACATTATTAGTAAGTAAAGTAAAAAAATATTTTTTTACCACTATTCACAAAACTTTACAATCCAGATGGATTTTTTTATTCTTGAAAAAACTGGTAGCTACTCACTAATTACAGAGCCCCACAAAAAAAAAATGATGGTCCGAAAAATTAGACCATGGTATCTTTATGTTTTTAAAGTCACTAAATCCAAATCGGGGTTAAGTGTGACCCCATCAGGTCAGGGTTAAGGGCGTTTTAAGGTCAAATCTGCAAAATTACACAGCCCCATAAAAAATTAAAGGTCTAAAAGATTAGACCATGGTATCTTTATGTTTTTAAGGTCAGTGAATCCAAATCCGGGGTCAATTTGACCCCATCAGGTCATGGTCAAGGCCATTTTAAGGTCAAATCTGCAAAATTGGTCGCAACTAAATCTGAAGATTGTATACTTATGTTTTTGAGGTAGCTGAATACGAATCCGTAGTCAAATCTTTTTTTTTATCTTTGGACAGTACACGTAAAATTATAATTTTGAAGATTTTACCTTCAAATATCTCTTTACCATGACCCGATGGGGTCAAACTGACCACGGATTCATATTTAGCGACCTTAAAAAAATAAGTATACACTCTTTATATTCAGTTGCGATTAATTTTGCAGATTTGACCTTAAAATGCACTTGACCCTGACCTGATAAGGTCAAACTGACCCCGGATTCGGATTTAGCGACCCGACCCCAAAAACATGAAGATACCATACCAAGTCTTTCGGACCTTCAACTTTTTTTTGTGGGGCGGTGTTATTAGTAGATTAAATTGAAGGTTTAAATTTATTTATTATTTCTGCTATTTAAAGAATTCTTTTTTTATTAAGTTAACACTTTTGAATAAGCCCTATTTTTTAAATACCTTCCTAAACGTTCACCCCCATTATAACGAGCTCCCTTTGGCTATCTGTACAGGACTCGACTTGTATGTGTACCTTATATCCCTTACACGCGAGACTGTTTAAATATTGAAAACCGCCATTGCAAAGACTAAAGGGGTCGTTCAACAGTTAGTCATTAAATATACAGTACTCTTTACATTCTGTGCGTAAAGGGTAGTGGATTACGCAAGGGGGTTTTGGTATTAGCTCCATTTTTATTTTTAAACAATTTTAAAGGGAATAAAGGTTTCCTGATGAGTATTTTAGGTAAAATACATTATATAAGTATTTTAATATAAAAAAAGATATTACCCTAAAAGTTTTCCTACAAAAAGAATATAAGCATAATGTAATGTAATAGAAATTATTACATATTAAGAATACGTATAATTGTGGTGGATTCAATTTTGTTAAAATAATAAGTTAATATTGTGTAGTTTAATTTTTTGATCTACGAGATCGGATTTTATTGAATTATAGACCTTTAAGTTAAAAAGGGTTTTGGGTATAATTAAAGGCAAATTAAGGAAAAAATTATGTATAATTTAAAACCATTGAGAAGTCAGTTTTTTATGGTTTGAACATTTAAGTGCAAGGATTTTTTGTGCAGATTTATTTAAATTATTCAGATGGCGAAAAAGTACAACAGTATCTTTTTAAATGTTTTTATTTTTATTCCTGGACACGCTATTTAGACATATTCTTTATAATTATTTTTATAAAAAAGTGTTAAACGTAAACATTAGTGGAGTCAAAAGAAAATCCCATTGTTTTGTTTATTTTACCCAACAAAAAATTATTTAATTCAGTATATGTAATCAAAATGCTTCTGACCCTGTATGTTTTTTACTTTTTAAGATTCTAACCATATGAGTTAAAAATAAGTTACCTTTTACATAATTATTTGATCTTTTTTATATCTTATTAACTTAATTTATATTTTTATTAATGTTGTTGACTTGGTTTATAGGTATTGATGTGCAACTAACTTTAATAATTAAATTTCGTTTTGAAATATGAGGAATTTTATCGAAAGCTCTTTTCCATACCCACAGAAAATAGCTTTTTCATTCAATGAAACATATAAAGCAATTATAATATACATTTGATGTTTAGTAGGAAATTGAAACTGAAAAGCCTTTGATATATTATTTGTACCCGATAGAGCCAGAAATTAAAAATTCCTTTTAGTATCATGCCTTATTGTAATGTTTGTAAATGTAAGGTTTAACGTTGAATATGTTTTCTTTATGAAATGTTTTAATAAACAATGATTTTAATTAAAAAGTAAGCTATACGGCATTGTGAGAATATAAAAAGTAAAAATAAGTTTTTTTTTAAATAAAAAAAACATTGCGAGATATAAAATTCTAGTTGAGTACAAGGAACAAATAACAATAGGATTTATTTAATTTACTTGTTTTATTTTGTTAGAAACCTTATAACACTACTAAAAGTTTAATTTAAGAAGTGTTTGGTGCAACATATTATTTTATTTTAAATTTTATTTTTATTTATGACGCCAGTAATAACACCGTTGGTGTGGTAAAAATCTTTTCTGCCAAATTAATGTGTTATTTCAACAGTTTTTACCCATGTTACCCTTATACGAACCCCTAAATTATCGTATTTTATAGAAAATCAAGATAACATCAACGATTTTAGCATTTCTCATAAACCTACCAAATAGCGACTGTTTATTGACTCTTCAAGGACAAGACTAAAGGTAGTTTTATTTAAAAGAAACATACAAGAAAATACGTTTATTACTTTAAAGTATAAACAGAAAAAAGTCATAAATATAATAATAAGAATATAACTATGTTGTTCTTAAAGTTACAGCACTGAAAATACTACTTAAAGAGCTGCAGAGTAACTATCAAATATAGTTGTTTCAGAAAAACACGGCAAAAGATTTTATATGGAGGCTAAATTTCGCCCGTTTCATCCCAAACCTAAATTTGACCTGCGTTTAACCCTTCCGGGACGGGCTTATCTTTTACGGATTTGCTGTACAGACGGGCATATTTTAGAGCTTGAGTAATCGTCTATCTACTCTTTATGGGTCCACACCTTAGGCTAGTACGTTTATGTTGTGAACACTTCCATGAACACCCTGTATAAGTCATATTATTTTTAGAAAGTAGTTTCTTTATCCTCATTAAAATAACGTAAATAAAAATTTCTGTTTAATTCACGATAAAGCTGCAATAGAAGACCGTAGTATTAAATGAACATCCTGTATATATGAATTTTGATTCTTAAGAGTAAACTTTTTAAAAGCCATTATTTTAAATATATATATATATATATATATATATATATATATATATATATATATATATATATATATATATATATATATATATATATATATATATATATATATATATATATATATATATATATATATATATATATATATATATATATATATATTATATAACATAGATTTTGTTTTCAAAATTTTGATTTTCTTGGGGATAATCAGGCAAATGTAAAAACATTCTTACAAAATTTTCATATAATTTTTTGTCAATTACACTTTGGCCTGGAAGGGCCCTTCATAAGGGATATTTTTTTTTTATAATAAAAAAATCAATCTGCAAAAAAAAAATTTTTGATTTAAATTTCCCCTTATAATATTTTAAAAAAATTTTAATTTCCTAAAACTAAGGGCTTCTTCTTTACAAAAAAACCCTTTATTTTTTGTGTAATGAACATTTTCTTAAAATGACAAAAAACACTCAACATTCAACACAAATAAATACAATAAACGGTCTTCGTTTCAAACTAACTATTTATTTTTAATTTTCATTTATTTTTTGGTAGTTAATAGAACTACTAGCACCATCTTCCATTTTCAAAAATAAATATGTGTTTAATATCAAAAATGTAAAAAACTGTAAAATATATTTTTAAAATAGCAGTGGGGAAATTCTTTAATGATAATAATATAGAAATTTGTTTTATTTTTATGTATGGCATCTTGGGGTAGTAGTAAAAGATATAATATATATATATATATATATATATATATATATATATATATATATATATATATATATATATATATATATATATATATATATATATATATATATATATATATATATATATATATATATATATATATATATATATATATATATATATATATATATATATATATATATATATATATATATATATATATATATATATATATATATATATATATATAATATATATATATATATATATATATATATATATATATATATATATATATATATATATATATATATATATATATATATATATATATATATATATATATATATATATATATATGATATAATATTAAACAAAAACAGTTTGGCTTTAAAACCATAGATTTGTAGGTTTACGACAACTTTATATTTTCATTGAACAGATACTAGGTATAATATTATTACAGATGTTCTAAGGCAAAACACATTTATTGATTAAAACCACTGACAAGCTTTTACTATCAATTATTAAAAAATGTAAGTCTTATCTTTTCTAATAAATATATATTTTTTTAAATTTGAATCTAATTAGGGACCGCCGCAATTAAAAAAAAAAGGAAAAGAAAATAATTTAATGGTTATATTGCTTTGTATAATGTGTATATAAAGTCATATACAATAAAATGAGAAAACGCATAAATGTATGATGTTTTTTTTCATCTACAATACAAAGCTGTAAAATAACATTACAGTTGTAAATACGGTAGTATGCATTATCGTTATATAAGAGATACATACTATACTGCAGACAAACTAAATTGAGAAGTACGTTGACAAAATCCAATAACATAATGTTAGTAATTGTGGTTGCAAACTGATCTATAATAATTTCTTTCGTTTGTTTTTTTACATGTAAAATTTTATTTTAATTCAGTTGTTTTTTGGATGTAACTTGGATGAAAAACCAATCATATTTGAACCGCATTGTATTGTAGTTCTTTACATGCCTTCTATAATTTAATAAAAACATACCAAGTAAAATTATATTAATTGGTCGCAACTATTATTAATATGATATGCATTTTTATATAATGCACCATAATTTTTGGTTATATAATGCTCTTTTGATATTAAAATACTATTGTAACCATTGACTAAATTTTTACAAATACCATAGTTTTATTTTTATAATAATATTAACATGTTACTTTGGGGTTATAGTTTTATTTTTAAAAATACTGTGCAACTAGGCGTTTAGTTAATCTATTATCTATAATTAGTATATGCACCGGATGCACGTTTTTATGATATTTAAGTCTACATGATGCGTTAAAATCCTAGGCCAACAAATTTTTGTGTATACATTTAAATAAAACATCCTGTATATTATGCAATTTTCAGATTTATTTGATAATAAGCAGTCTTTGCTGCGTTTAAACACCGCTTCACTCCAGATCCCCGAATTTAGGCAGCATGGGGCGTGGTTAGTAGTCTAATGGCTGAGCATAGACAAACACCGTGCTTCTAGATAACATTAATATACGAAACTGGGAAAAATGTGTTAATGGGTTAAAAATTTTATAAACCCAGCACTTACGGCATCCAGTAGTTAGACTTATAATTTTATAACAATAACAGTCATAGTAGGAATAATATATCTTATTTAAAATATTTTTGAAATATAACTGTTTAAAAATAAATATTTTAAAGATTTTATAAATAATTTCATAAATCACTTAATATATGGGGTATTTATTTAAAAAAATCCATTGTTTTCTGCACACGCAGTGCATATATTCTAACAATTTAACAAGTTTTTGGAATTTTCCCAAAATTTAATTTTTGTTTTATTGTTGAGAAAACATGTGTAATGAATTTTAATTTGTTTCAGGTAAGTTACTCACCATTCCTATTGATAGTAAACAACTTAGTAAGTACAATTTATTAAGCCAATATTTAAATTTAATAAGGGGTTTTCATATTATTATGGATAAAATTTCTAAATAAAACTTTTATTTTAGAAATTTGATATAACTAAAGTAATTTTAGGTAAAAAGTCATAAAGATACGATACAGTATTAAAATCAATTTATTTTCTTCATGGATACATTTTAAATATAAACGACAAAAGAATTAGTCCTACTTTATTTTTATACTTTACTACAGAATTTTAAGTCTTTTAATGCGTAACCGTCAAAAAATAGTAATGTTAAAAAAGTTAGGGTTTTTAAAACCTAACTTACCCAAGATAAAAAAATATATTTAATTAAAATATTAATTAAAAATTAAAATTTATTAAAATATTAATGGATTAATAAAAAAATAGTATAATGTTCCAAATAAGTTAAAAACCTGCAATTTAGGTTTACACCGAGTTTTAAAGTATGTAGTAGATCTAATTGGTTAAAAGGTATTTTACTTTTTTTCATGTTTTTTTTTTATGTAAGTTGTATATTTAAGTAAGTTTGTAAAGGACTTTTTCTATATTCGTATTTTAAATGAATTTTATTTTTACTATAAATATACATTAACTAATTACCTAAAAGGGCGGAATATCCTTTCTACTATTACTGCCCTTTCATCATTAATAACATACCCGTGTAGACAAGCTTATAAATCCAATCGGGCACTTAGATGACAATTTTGTGCCATTAGGTCCACAAAAACCACTGAAATTCCGGTTAAGAGAGCCGACTGGTCAGATGCCGATCACGTCGCATATTCGAGCTGCGTCACGTCTCAAAGCCCTCTAGATTGATAAATTCAATTCCGCAGCCTACCACAATGTGTCACTGTCTGCAATTTGCAACAAATCAGACGAAAAGGGGTTTTTAACCATTTCACTGTCAATGTTTATTTAAAACATACTAATCTTGTAATTAAAGGGACTAATATACAGGGTGAGTCAACGATAGAGTAAAGTTCATTATTTCATTGGTTTCAAAAGTTATGAGAAAATAGTAAATACAAAAGATGTAAAGATTCTTAGGATGCACAATTTAAAATTATTTTAAAGTATACAGGGTGGCTCAAAAAAGCGTGACGAATAAAACATAATTTTTTTAAAATGAAACACCCTATTTTTAAATTTTGTTTTGAATTCCTTTTAAAATTCTTCAACTTTTTATTAATAATATATATATATATATATATATATATATATATATATATATATATATATATATATATATATATATATATATATATATATAAATATATATAATATATATATATATATATATATATATATATATATATATATATATATATATATATATATATATATATATATTATATTGTCACGCAGTTGCTTTAGCCCAAGTGTTTTAGCCTAAAAACACTTTTCCAACTTTTATTTGGCCGTTGGCAGCCTTTAAAAAAAATATTATTATTTTTTTTTTATTAAAATTAATATCAAATAAATAGCAAAGGCACAGTAAAGTTGAAGGTGAGTAGCAGAGAGAGCGTGCAAAAATGCCCTAACTCATTTGCCGGAGAGTAGGGGGTTAAATGGCGCACTGCTTTTGGTGCCAGGCCTAGCAGAGACCTTCCAAGATTTAATTGGGAACTCTCGTTCAACTTTACTACCACTCAAAGATAAGAAAAATTATACTAAACAATATTAACATTAGAAAAAGGAGACACTAGGCGAGCCAAATAAAACACTATATTTAAAACAACTAGTTAATATAATTTATTCTAAATTTGTAATTTAAAGTTTACAAAAAAAAATTAATCAAAATAAAATGGTGAATGCGCACGGCTACGAAATGTATAAATTTTTTAAAAGTTTACAAAAAATTATATATAATAAAAATGAAATGGTGAATGCGCTTAATAACAGTTAAAAAAAATTTATACTGAAAAAAAAAAATTATTATAAATATAAGTCTACAATTTATAAAATATATGAAATATAAAAAATATATATAAATACCGCTTAAGTATTTACCAATAATTTAGTGACCAGGTGCACCATTTGAAAACCAATAAGAAAATTAAGATTTACAAAAAAAATATTACAATAAAAATACAAGAAAGGGCCGCAAATAATTTATAAAAATATGGTAAAAATTTAAAAGGTAGAGTCCTAAATTGTTTCTTGAAATGTGTTAAAAAAAATTGTTAGTAAGATAAATTTTATGTTGCCTGTTTTGTTGAATCCAAGTGATGGCAGGTGTGCCAGCCACTACACTGTGAAGAGGGATGGTGTCCAAAACAACAAACAACACATTAACAGTTGGTCACTATATCTGACCCGTCCCAAGAAAACTTCTACCAAATTGATGGCCTCTCCAAACCAAAACGAAAACCGTTTCAAAATAAATTAATGGCCCAGCAGAATAATGGCCCGTACGAAGAAAAATGGCCCGTCCGAAGAACCCCAAGATGTTAAGGGGTATTTTCCACTAACACGTGATCCCCGCGGCGTCGAACTTCAATTCCTGCAATGCAGATTTCTTTCCCGAAACAGCCAAAAGGCAATGCAAACCAAGAAAATCCACACAAAATCAAAGGTAACTTAAATCGGGAAAGATTTTTGAGAAATTTGCAGCACAAATCCTATAAAGATGGCCTGAATACCAGTCGCTGCAAATTTTCCTAGTTCTCGCCTTGAAGAATGTCGTGAGAGTGGCAAAACATGGCCGACGGCCCTTCGTCCTTCTCAAAGAGTAACAGTGGATGCTCGCGCATCGCTGCTAATTCTAGGAATTTTCTTATCGTTACGCATTTTGAGTTGCCTACCCATGCTGCCCAAATATCAATATTAATTTTATAGTAGACAATACTACGAGGGGTAAAAGCAAAGTAAAGCATAAGGTAGGATACCAAATACGATAGAAAGACAGAAGTAACCCAGCAATTACAATCAAATTTGGAGCCTTTTGCCAAAAATAAACTGCAAAAAAAAATGAAAACCGACCTGCATTAAGGCAAATAAACTAAATTATTAAAAACAAACCTAGGAATAAAAACTAACCGTGACAATATATATATATATATATATATATATATATATATATATATATATATATATATATATATATAACCGACAATCGACAAGCAAGACGTTAATCGTACCTAATAGTTTTTCCAATATTTCAATTTTTCTAAAAAGAAAATAATTTTCACACTTGCAAAAAAATTACGATAGCGCCATTATTTTTGAAGGTAGATCACTCATATTTGATATTAGCGTTATTCGAAGATGACGTAAAAGATATATGCAACGGAATTTTAATTAGATGCTACAGGGTGTTCAAAATAAACGAATATATTTGGATCATTTTAAATTGAAAAATCTCGATTTTTTAATGGCGCACCATATATATTATTATTTTTTCTGAAAGATCTTACAAAAACCCAAAACTTTTATTAAGTATGTCATATACCTATTTTTAATACTTTGCGATTTATTTTAACTTTTCCAATATTTACCCTTCTTTCTGTCTAAGACTATTGCTATAACATTAGTTGGCCATGACAAAATGACATTGTCAAATTTTAACCTGACATCTGAGTAAATAAATTCATAAAATTTATTGTGGTGTCAGTAAATTTAAAAAAAAAAGTATGGATTTTCCTAAAGCTGAATTAATTGATATGATTTATATACTGGGTGAGGCGCAAAGAAATACTTTGTTGGCAGTAAGACTTTACAAGGCGAAGTACCCTAATAGACGTGTACCGACTAGGCAATCTCTTCAGTGTTTAATGGAACGGTTTAATGCTAGTGGTAGTATTGAATATGAAAAACGGAAAGTGGTAAACCGGAATGCTACCAATGAGGAAAAAGAATTGGAAATTTTACTTCAAGTTCAAGATAATCCCCAGGTCAGTAGCCGTCAAGTAGCTAGCTTATGTGATACATCCCAATCTACCGTTAACCGCACCACTAGAAAACACAAATATCATCCCTTCCACATGGAACTACACCAAGAACTTCTAGACCGCGATTTTGAACAAAGGGTAAACTTCTGCACCGTTATAAATGAAGCAATAGAGGCCGATCCAAATTTTTTGTCTAAAATAATGTTTTCCGATGAGGCTACTTTTCGCAGTAATGGTGCAGTTAATCGTCATAACATGCACTATTATTCAACAGTTAATCCAGTCTGGGTACGGGAAGTGCAAAACCAAAACCATTGGTCACTTAATGTGTGGTGTGGAATAAAACACTTTAATGTTATTGGACCATATTTTTTTCGCGAAACAGTTAACGGGCCTAGATATTTAAACTTTTTGCAGAATGATTTACCTCAACTTCTTCAAGAATTTGATAACATTGAGATCCAACAAATGTGGTTTCAGCAAGATGGAGCTGATCCGCATTACCATCGAGAAGTTCGAGAATTTTTAAATAATCATTACCCATAGAAATGGATCGGTAGAGGTGGATTCATTGGATGGACTCATCATATTACATCTTGTATTTACTATTTTCTCATAACTTTTGAACCAATGAAATAATGAACTTTACTCTATCGTTGACTCAAAATAACACCGTTTATGCAAAGGGAACGTCCAAGAAAATATAAAAAAGATAAACATGTGTATCCAAGTGAAGGGTTTTTTTGAACATTTATTGCGCCATAATAATAATTAAAAATAATTTAATTTGTAGTAATAGGTATTTATTATTATTTACTTTTTCTGTGAATTTAAAATTTAAAAAGGGCCCAACTAATGTTATGCAATAGTCTTAGACAGAAAGAAGGTAAATTTAAAAGTTAAAATAAATCGCAAAGTAAAAAAAGGTATATGACATACTTAATAAAAGTTGGGGGTTTTTTGAAAGATCTTTCAAAAAAAATAATAATATATATGGTGCGCCTTTTAAAAAAAATCGAGATTTTTCAATTTAAAATGACCCAAATATATTCGTTTTTTTTAAAACCCCTGTAGCATCTAATTAAAAATTCCGTTGCAAAAAAAATTTTGAGTGATCTACCTTCAAAAATAATCGCTATCAATTTTTTAAGTGTAAAAATTATTTTTTTTTTAGAAAAATTGAAATTTTGGGAAAAACTATTAGGTTTGGTATGCATTATTTTTAAAAAAAAAGTTGAAAAATTTTTTAAAAAATTCAAAACAAAATTTAAAAATGGGGTGTTTCATTTAAAAAAATGTATGTTTTATTCGCCCCCTTTTTGACCCCCCTGTATACTTTAAAAAAATTTTTAAATTGCATCCTAAAAATCTTTACATTTTTTGTTTTTACTATTTTCTCATAACTTTAAAACCAATGAAAAATGAATTTTACTCTATCGTTGACTCACCCTGTACAACATTTTATTAAGTTAAAAGTAATAATATAGGGTCATAGCACCGTATTTGGTTTACGAGTAAGGATAAGTGATACAAAAAGAAAAAATAATACTAAAAAACGCGAAATTTTAAAAATGTTAATAATCTACTAGCTGATGGTTATATCCCTCAAATTTAAATTTACGACGAAGTCGTTTTAAACAATATTTCTAAATTATTAAGTTATTCATGGCCAATGTAGCCTTAAATTTTATAAAGTAAGTGTTGAATCACTCTGTATATGTGTATGTGTTTTTTAATTTTTTAGCAAATTTAACGCAAATTTATTTCACATTTATGGATGTTTTTTTGTTTTTAAACATGCAAGTATGTAAGCGTCATTTTTTGCAGTGTTTCTTTTATAAGTTTTTATAATCTGTACTTATATCAATTTATATTATACATATATACATATATATTAAATATATATATATATATATATATATATATATATATATATATATATATATATATATATATATATATATATATATATATATATATATATATATATATATATAAAATTACTACTCTTGTTATTTGTATGCAACTTTTTTATTTTAGTCTTTTAATATTTTTTCCTTTGATCATATTGTTACAAGAAATAGTATTCCACATTAATACTAAAAACGCGAAATTTTAAAAATGTTAATAATCTACTAGCTGATGGTTATATCCCTCAATTTTAAATTTACGACGAAGTCGTTTTAAACAATATTTCTAAATTATTAAGTTATTCATGGCCAATGTAGCCTTAAATTTTATAAAGTAAGTGTAGAATCACTTTATATGTGTATGTGTTTTTAATTTTTAGCAAATTTAATGAAATTTATTTTCACATTTATGGATGTTTTTTTGTTTTTAAACATGCAAGTATGTATGCTTCATTTTTTGCAGTGTTTCTTTTATAAGTTTTTATAATCTGTACTTATATCAATTTATATTATACATATTATACATATATTAAATATATATATATATATATATATATATATATATATATATATATATATATATATATATATATATATATATATATATATATATATATATATATATATATATATAGTACTATTTCTCTTGTTATTTGTATGCTTAACTTTTTTATTTTAGTCTTTTAATATTTTTCCTTTGATCATATTGTTACAAGAAATAGTATTCCACATAAAAAATATGACAAATTAGTATTTTCTACAGCAATATATCCCTTGAGTATAACTTTTTTAACCCCTTGTAGATCCAGACGATCTAAAAGAAAATTAAACGTACAGAAATGCCGAAATAGTCAGCTTAAACGAGAAAAATCGCACTATTGGAAAACATGGACAAAAAAACGTTCGATAGAAGAAGATTTATTGGGGGATATTGCCGGATACGTTTTTATAGACACTTTATTCCGAAATAAAAGGGATGTAACGGTTCACCGACATTACATCCCTTTATCCTTTTAAAATCCCTGCAATTCAGCGCACCTGCTAACTCCCTTACAAATGTGTCGCGTAGAATTATCTTTTTGTTCCGAAAATCATCCATATTCTCGAAGAAGATCCGCTTCCAATGCACGTATTATCAATAAATTTGTTAGAAGGGTCTATAAAAACAAAGTTACTTACTTTTAAAAATGGTTTTGTCCTAGAGGCTATTTTATTAGTCGCCATAAGAGTCAGTATTGTATTTATTGTAAAATACAATTATGTAACACACACGATTTTAATTTAATATTACAATTTAATTTAAATAAGTAATATATTTAGTTCTTACTACAACCAGGTAATAATTTTTTTTTATTTATCGAATCAGTTAAGGTGCTACTCATTTTTGTCAATAATAAATCCAGTTATTAATAAATCAAAATATATGACTGTTGATAAACATTTAAAATAATTTAAAGGGAAAAAACAACAGAATATCTGAAATGAAGTTTATGTTTCCATATGTTTATATGTACGTTAAATAGCTTACTATCCTTAGTAGTACCCTTAAAAAATATGTGTTTATTATTTATTGTTACATCAAAAAAAATTAAATTAAATTTTACAGTTAAAAACCCTAAAGCTAGTGGAGTGTGTTACAATGTTACAAATATCCGGATAATTTAAATATAAGTATATTTTTTTCGCGTTTAAAGGCAGATAGAAGAAAATACCATCAAAATTCTTAATATTAGTTCATCGTAAAGTAATTCATGATCACTTAAAGCCATAATACTAACTCTTTGTGAGTGTAAAAAAGGCCATTTTATTAACACGAGACTTAACCATTGGATATTTGAAGGGGAAAGAAAGACCCATGTAGGAAGCAGATTCCACATTCTAAAGAATGTAGTGATAAAGGTACGAAAAAAGTGGGATTTTCGATACCTCTCCAAATATAATGTAAAGAAATGTATAAAAGTAGCACTTTGTGTAGCTCGATTAAAAGTAGTTAAAGAAGAAATTTTAATTGCTAATTCTTTGGTACCGAAGCCCTAAATTTGCCTGGAAACCTTAACTGATTTTAACCATTGTTGGATATGTGATAAAACAAACATTTTTTAATTTCAATTTATTGTTAATGTTGAAAATGTACAGCGTGCGCAAGAAATATTTTGATTTCTATAAAACAGTGCATTTAGGTTTGTTGCGCATGATAATAATTTGGGTAAATTATTAATTATGTCTTAATTTTTAATCACAAGGCAAAATTAATTACTAATCGAATTATTTTGATAGGTTGATGAGATATAGATCATAATCAATATTTTTCTGAAACCTGTCACATCATTTTCGTGATAATTAGATAGCAGTTACTAAATTGACAATTACTTTTATGCACCTGGGGAAAAATTTATGGCTTATTTATTAAGGAAAGACAAAGCTATTTTTGTTTTCAAAAAGTTTGGGTGTATTATACAAAGAAAAATTAAACGTTTGTTTCTTTGTTTGTTTTAAAAAACAATAAAATGATTTTATAAAAAGTTTTTGTGTACATGTTACCCAACACTCTTTAATTCTATCTTTAAGCTGCTGTACTGTTTTAAAAGTATGGTTATAATAAACCATATTGTCTAATAGTCCTCATACACAATAATCAACCGGAATAAGGTCTGGACTATTAGATTACCAGTATTCTGGCTCAGTAAAGTAGAGACATTGTTCCTAAAAAAAAATAATGTTTGCTCTAAAGTGTATCAAGGAGCAACGTCTTGCTGCAGTGTGTAATGATCACAAGTTTCCTTAATTTAAGGCAACATATTTGCTAAAATATCTCGCTGGTAGACAACAACAAGACAGTCATGTTTTAAAATGACATGTAACCTTGGCAACAATATCATTTGTTGATTTAGGCACTGCTATTTAATTATTACAAATAAAACATCTCTAACGGAAATGCTATTACATGTTTATGAAAAATATTAATTATAAGGTATTCGATTAAGGTATTTAAAAAGCAATTGATTTTCCGGAGATTTGTGAATGAAAACTAAGAAAAAAATGTAATATTTAACAAATTATAATGACAAACAATGACCCTAAATGCATTACTTTACAAAAACCACAATTATTTTGGTGCACGCTGTACCTTTTTAAAATTTAAAAAAATATTTAAATTGAAAAATGTTTGTTTTATCACTATCACATATCGAAAAATAATTAAAATCAAAAAAGATAAAAAAAAGTAATGAGCCCCACAATGCATATATTATATATTATTTAAATTATTTTTTAACAAAAAAATTACCTTTTTATTTTAATTTTAATTTTTCAGATTTAATACAAAAAGTTACACTTTTAAATTAAAACTTTTCAGTATGTTTAATATCAGCGACGTATTATAACAATAAAGTTCGTTATCGTCCATTTTTTATTATTCAGTAGGAGCATGACTAGTTATAAAAAATTGTAAAGGTCAAAAGACTTAACAAAAACTAATTATAGGGAAATCATTAAATACTTTTACGCCATAAAATTTGTCATAAAGAGATTAAATTTATTACATTAACAAGATATGTTTAAAAAATTGTTAAGCTTTTTTTTAAACTTCGCATAATAGAAATAACTAAAACGTAATATTAAAACTATTAATCTTAATTATTAAAAAATAAATTATATCTTAAATTATTGATTTCGGGAATATAAAGATATGAGAAAAAAAAACTACCATCTATAATACCCTAAAAGAAGTTTTAGTATAATTAAATATATAAAATAATACGTTTCCTAACTTTGATCATAATACCTGCCAGTCATAATACAGACTTAACGTAAATTTCTAGCGCACATTTGCATGCATGGCTGCAGTAGCACCATTTCAATAAATTACAAAAACCACGTAAATTGGCTTTTGCTCAATTTAGTCTGTCAAAATTTATGGCAATAATAAATTTTATTGTTTTCGATTAAATTAATTAGTTTGTTATCGATAATTAATAGTGTAGACAGTTTTGCCATTAACACGGCATTTTGTTTTGTTTTAATTTACAATAAATTCAGTAACATTCCTAGTACTATTCATATTAAATTTGTTGAAATAATGAATGTGTAAATCAGCCGTACACAACATTTTAGAGCAGGTCTCACTCTGAAACCATTATAAAGGTCCAAAGATTAAACTAGAAATAATTGTGGAAAAATCATTATTAATACACTATTTAATTGTGCGTAGTGTGACGTTAAGTCTTTATTACGATTAGCAGGTAGTATAATCGAGGTTTAAAACTAATTCTAATGCATTATACAAAATTGGCAAGGCAAGGGCTTGGTAGCTAATTTTAATGTAATAGAGGCGGATACATATGGTATGAGTCCAGATTAAAAGAGAACGACAACAATTTTCCCTATCCCACTTCCAATACAACGACGGTCGACGGCGCCTACGATTCGTTAGGATATTGTCGACAGTGTTGTCATTTCGTAAAATATTTATTAAAGCAATTTTAGAAATGTTTTAAAAATCATACATTGAAAAAAACTTTTCATTAAAAAAAAGTGATGTGCTTAGCAAAACAAGAAATTTGTAAAAAATATTACTATTTTAGAATGTTTAAAGATACTTTATTATTTTAATAATAGGTATTTATTATTTAATTAAACTTAACGTAACTTTACATTACACCGATTCAAATATTAAAACACTAAATAAACGAGTAGGTAACATTAATTCAAAATGTTGGCCTAACATAATTTAGGCAATATAACTACTACATTATGCTCAGTCCTCAGGGTCGGTTGCGTAAGTATTATCCTTTTTATCACTATATAATATGTTACTACTACCCAACTTTCGTATCATGTTGTTATTGATAGAAAAATCATAACAAGTTTTGTTAAACTTTTTTTAAATAAAATACTTTCGATGGTTTTGACTTATGTAAAATCTACGATACAGGACTGCGTGAAAATGCAAACAAATAAATTGAAAGTCACCTTACCTGCAATCAACGGGAAATTCCTTGTCGTTCTGTTCGATAATGGCTTTTGATATGCCATTGCTATCATTTACTACAGGGACGGAAAAAAATATTAATTTAAATGCAATATTTTATTTTATACTGATTTATTTAAATATCGTCAGAATTGCAACTTATTCGTAAGATCGTAAAATCGGAACCAAAATCGTGTATTCTTACGAATAATCGTGAGATCTGGCATCGCTGAGTGTGTGTGTTTGTGTTGTCGCAGTCCGGCCAAGGTATTCCTCCTTCTTGGGTCGGTAGAAAGGGAATCAGCCGCTGCACGTTTTCTGTCTGTCTTTATTTCGCCCAAGTCTTTGCCTATTAAATTGACATCTCTTTTATCGCACTAAAAATCTCTGCACCTAAGAAATTGGTTTGCTAGATGCGTATAGGTGATATTTTTTCTTATAAGTTTTAAAACTAACCAATACTTTATTTTATAATTTCAAATGTTCATAAAGTCCAATTGTCATAAAGACTTTTACAAAACTTTTAGTTATTTATTACACCAAGCAAAAACATATGCTCTAAAAAAAGGCCCTTTTCTGCTTTTTTGCAAAAACTTGGCACAACAAAAATATTAAAAAAATATATTTTTTTTTGAATTATTAAAGGAACTTAATTCAATGGTTTTGTGTATAAAAAGGTTATAAGAAAAAAATGTATATAATGCTTTGAAATTAGTTTTTGACTTCTATTATTATACCTGATAATCATAATAAAGACGTAAATTTCCAGCGAGTCTTCGTATGCATGTCTGCAATAGCACCAATTCAATCAATTTAGAACACCACGTAAACTGGCTTTATGACGGTAACAAATTTTGTTGTTTTGAATACAATAATTATTGTATTATTAATAATTAAAAGTGTAGACAGGTTTTTCTTTAAAGCAGCTTTTTTTGTTTAATTTTACACTATATATTACACAGATTTAATAACAGCCCCAGTACCAAATATTTTAAAAGTTTCATTAACACTAAAATCTTGGACTTTCATTGCCAACGTTTCGGTTAGTGATGTATCTTTCACCATTTTCAAGAAATAAATAAAAATCATTCTTAAAAGCGAGTTATATATTATCCGTTGTTCACCGAAGCCTAACCGATTTCCTTTCTCTGCTGGAAGAATTTTGAAAGATTTATCATTTTAAAGGTTTTTAAGAACTAGTAATTAATTTTGACTGGCACTGGTGAGGTTGCTTTGTTTTGTTTCTAAACCATTCTAAATTTCCATCAAAGTTCTTCCGCATCTAGTCCCTGGCATCGTATTGTTCCTACAGAACTTATCTCATCTAAGAAAATGCCACTGCTAATCACAGCTTCATAAATGATCTTTTTTTAAAATTTAGTAAATAAGTATACAATAATTTATAATAGTTTTGTCTAATAACTGTTTTTGTAGTTTAACTTTTAACTTTATTTTTGACATTTTATATGACATTTTTTACATTGTAATAACAGCAGTCACAATTAAGAATTTTGAAGTACATCAAACCATTTTAATGAGAATTTTTGAAATATTTGTATTTTAAGTAAATCCTTTAATGAATCTAATAGAACTTTTCTTTTAATAAATTAAAACTTTAAAAAACTTAACTAAGCAAGAAAGAACTTTATTAAGTTCTTAAAAAAAATAAGATCCCAATGAATCTAAAAAATGGAACAAACTAAAAAGAAACGCAAAACATTACAGCAAGGAAATCACTGCAAAGAATTGATAAGCACAAACATAGCTGTGTTCTTTTAGCGTGCTGTGATAGCTTAATTAAGGTGCTTTACTCAACATTGATAATTGACCAATAGAAAAATTTTACAATCCAAAAATATTAGTAATTTGTATTTTTATTCTAATATTTAAAACTCCAAAGCGTATAAACTTTAATACGGTTAGCATTTTTTATATTCTCTTTACTTACTTCTACTATTTACTGTTTTTTGGATTTTTAAAAAAGTGTTTATGCTATCGCTGTACTGAGTTTTGAAATACGTCTTTAAAAGTGATGATGATAATTAATACCATACTGGGTTCTATCTAAAAGTTACAATTTGTAAGTTTAAATCCGTATCTTTGGAAGTTATAAAGTAACTGGGCCTGAAAGTACATCTCATTTTATATTATGGGTTGATTATTTAAGTGTAAATAAAAAATAAAATTTAAGGCGTTTTTCTATATTTTATTACATACTGCGGCAACTTTAAAACTTTATTTCTGCATGATATAAGCTCAGTAATCAAGTTTCCACAAATTTAACAGATCTCGTTATTCGTTGTAATCAGTTACTTTCCGCTTCCTGCCAATCAACAGGATTGTTGAATCCAATCCTGAATTTGACGTTTAACTGATAGTGTTTGCTGATTTACATCTCGCAATGTTTGCGTTGCAATTTTTACACTCTTTGCTGTAATTAATTGAATTTTCAATGAATAGACTCTTGCCAATATGTCTGGAGCCTCTAATGAAGGCCTACTAAATTGACACTATTGGAAGTCATCGTTAAGTCACTTTTAAAATTAGTGTCTTAATTCCAGTGGGGTCCAGTATTTATTTTTTCATTACTAGATTGTTCAAATATACAGTTGTACGTTTCTTAAAGTGCTCTATAAAATAGGGCAATTTACATTCCAGATATATTTGTACTGGTGTCAATTTCTTTTCTCTTTAAGTTTTTTTTAATCTTTATGACAGTCCACAAAATCTAAGCATTAGGTGGTGTGGGTTTTTTTTAATAGTTACCTCCATTTTTTCCTAGTTCTGTCAAGGACGTCCAAGTACCGAAACACTAGATCTCTAGATGTTTATTCTATCCTCATTTTGCGAGCAAATTTTTATTCATTAAATTTTGCGGTAAGCTGTACTACTACTTAACATTTATACATCTGGCTAATGTTTTCTGGAAGGGATCTAAAATTTATTGTGAAATAAAATAAACACAGAACTCTATTTGATATTTGCCACCGGTTACCCTTTTAGCTACTAACATGTTTCTAGTATTTCAATGAAGAAAGGCGTTAAATTTTAATACTTTTTTATTAAGAGTGCCATTGCACCGAGCTCATGGAAATCGACCCATATCGGCAAAGGCATTCTGTAACACACAGACAGTATTGTTACTTTACTATAATAAAGCGCCAGGGAAAGACAAAATAGTTGCAGACGCAATAAAAATAGGAGGCCACCATCTACTGCTAAAAATAAAAGAGCTTTTTAATTTCTGTCCATTCAATAGTAAAGTCCCCAAAAATTGGCATAATTCCATTGTAATCCTGCTTCACAAAAAAGGAGATAAAGCAGAACTAGAGAACTACCGACCAATAAGCCTCTTAACTCACCTTTACAAACTGTTTACTCAAATTAAAACACCCCGACTGGAAAATAAATTAGATTTCTATCAACCTGTGGAACATGCAGGCTTTCGTCCTGGATTTGAAATGAATGACATGCGTCAAAACATCTTACAGAAAAGACAATCGAATACAACAGAGCTTTGGCTTTGACATTCGAGGACTTCCACAAAGCCTTCAATACAATAGAGCTAAATGCATTGTGGAATGCACTTCAAAAATGTAGAATCGACTACCGATATACCAAACCCATCCACAATATTTACAAAAATGCAACAATAACGGTAAAACTTCATGAAAATACCAACCTCATAACTATTAAACGTGGTGTTCGGCAAGCCGACACGATGTCACCAGAGCTGTTTATTACAGTCATGGAGAGTGCATTTAAACAATTGGACTGGAGTTACAGAGGTATAAACATAGATGGCAAGTACCTAAACAACTTACGTTTTGCAGATGATATAGTGCTATTCTCGGACAATCTAGAAAAAATGCGAGTGATGTTGCAGGACCTGCAAGTGGTGTGTAAAAAAGTCGGTCTTAATATCAATATGTCAAAAACAAAATTCATGACAAACCCTGTTCCCAGCTATGGCTTAAAAATTGGCGAAGCTGAAATTCAAATTGTAGATAGATATGTCTACCTTGGCCATGAGGTTCGCATCTCAAGGGATAACCAGACATGCGAACTAAAAAGAAGGCTCACTCTCTCATGGACAGCTTCTGGAAGACTTAAGGACGTTTTCAAGAGTGACATTCGCGTCAATCTAAAAAGAAGGGTTTTCGATCAGTGCGTGCTACCAGTAATGACATATGGTTTAGAAACTCTAACACTAACAACAGAAACAGCTAAGAAACTTAGAGTTACACAGGGGAAAATGGAAAAATTCATACTTGATGGGACCTTGAGGGACCACATAAAAACGGGAATTTGCGCAGAAGAACTGGTGTCAGCGATGTCGTTGGAGCTATTGCGAAGCTTAAGTGGAACAGGGCTGGCCACATTGCACGGATGTGGAATGATCGATGGGAAAAGAGGCTTCTCGAGTGAAGACCTAGAACGGATAAGCGAACTAGAGAAAGATCGCCTACGCGTTGGTCGAACTATACTAAGAGGATCCGCAACTGGATACAAACAACACAAAATCGATTGGAATGAAAAATGATTGGCGAGGCATATGTTCAACAATGGACACGGAGGGCTGAATGATGATGATGATTGTTACTTAGCTATGGGCTGACCATATAAAAAAAGCCATCTATTTTATTCCTAATGAGCTTTAATAATTTAAAGGGTTTTAGTGAAAAGAACATAGTTAATATTTATTTTAAATTTTTAATAGTACTCTCATATATTGTTTATTCCTTTATTATGTATGTAGTTTTTGTTAGGGGTAAAATGATGAATAAAAATCCTTTACCAGAATAAAGGTACAAATAACTTTATAAACTACTACTTAATTAAGAGAAACTGGAAAACTTTAAATAAAACGAAATATTTTGACATACCATTAAATAATATTTTTAATAAAAAAATGCTTGTAAGATTCTGTTCAATGCTTTTAATATATTTATTTAGAAAACCTGGTCAAGACGCTTTGTGGTATTTATGACAGTAAATATTTACCAACCACAATGTTCTTCATTATTTTAGTTTCTGTTTATTTAAGTATATTTTGTTATTTATTATATTTCAAGTTAATATAAGTAGAATTTTTTAAGTGTATTTTAAATTGTTTTATTTTCAATAAATGTCATTATGATATAGCCTCTGTGATTCCAATGCATGCTTTTGATTGTTTGTTTTTTATATATATATAATAGTAAAATTGGTTAAGATACCACACTGCAAGCAATATTCTGCTAGGTAAATTGGACGGTGCAATCCAATTTACAATTAAACTATTAAGTAACAAATAATGACCTTGTTGTCAAAGTAAAGGGAATTACTGGATTTGACTATTTATTTCATGTCGGCGTTTCATATACGCAATAATTACTGATGATTCGTCATGTCATTAATTTTCCAATACAAAGCTCTACATCTAGTATTAACAGTAGTTTAAAAAATATTAACTATTAAGATAATCACTAGAGGTATCATAAGATATTCAAAAATCATATTAAGAAATGTCTCGTAAAAATGTAGGAAAAAATGATGTATTAAGACCAATTGATATATTATAGAAAACTGTAATGTTTATATTAAAATTGTGATTCTTAGTATTTAATAATTTTTTGATATAATAGCAATGGTATTTGGGATATAAGTTGGGACAAAACTTTAAAGCTTTCATAGACCAATCTATCTTAAAATAGAAAAACGGTAATTTTGGCCAGTAGTTTTTATTTATTATATTTTGACTAAGTGTGTATTTTTACGTTAACAGTGTTAATTTATAATCAAATAACTATGAAGATAAATCCAAAATAAAATGAACGCATTTTTATTTGCAAAACTAAAATGCAAAAACATACAGGCCAGCAGGATTTGAATATTTCAAGTTATACTAACGTGGTATAACGTATATAGTATGATTCCATAAAGCAATTTTAAATGTTGTCTACTGGATCTTGTACCTAGTAAACTTAACTACTTTAGGAAACTATGATTATTCCAAAAAGAGACTAGGACTACTGTTACCTGCTAATTATTTATGTTTACATACTTTGTTTCCTGTCTGTGCCAGTACAATATCAGTTTTCTTATATGTTCTGACACTCCTTTTGTTTAGAAAACTGTGACTCTTTGTATATGCTCTAAAAGAGCATTTTTTTAAAATGTAAGATGGTAAGCTGTGCTTTATACTTTAATACTGTAATTCCAGTATTAACCTGTATCATAATTTTTACCATCGACATTTACTCATAAACAGATAGCAACTACCAAAATATTAATTTATCACGTAAATCAGACAAAACATTCTCTTTTTGTCGATTCGTTCTACCTGCAATTTCTCGTATAGTAGGCTCTTCAATTAATCGTTTGTTCTGATACTCCCTTACGGTCTGTTTGACACACACTGATCACTAATCGATTGACTAGTAAATATCCAGGCGATTTCTGGCCACCATGCCGCTCTGTTATGTTGAAGTGCTATTGTTCTGTCATCCCGCGCCGTTTTTCATCCCGCGGGCATTATTCCTGGGAACATACCATATCTACATCGTATTGGCCAATATACTATTCAGGGATTGTCATTCCAGTGTCAAAATTTATATAAAGTCAATTGTTACGGCTGTGCTTCCAAACAATGCTTAAATTCGGTGTTGAACAAAAGGGGAGAATAATAATAACATGACATTCGATTTGATTTAGCGAGTTTTTAATTTAAAAAGGAATTTTGTCCTTGAAAATTCATTTTTTGTTGTTGTTGGCGTTGATTGCTTATCTTTTTTTATAATCCAGTAAAAATACAGCATATATATTATTTAGGAGGCGATTGATAATGACTTCTTTTGCTTCACGCTTAGGGCTCCCTGTAGACATGGAATAGACGACACTATATGCAGGTGGATACATACCATGCTACAAAGTCGGCAGGTTAGGACTAGCCTATATGGCGACACTATAAAAGTGGAGGTGGCACAAGGATGTGCTCAATGCGGAGTGTTCTCTGCTCTTTTATGGAATCTAGTGATAAATATAAGTAGGTAGTATATTTAGAATTAAGTTACTAACGCGTCTCAATAATGAGGGTTTTTACGCTCAGGGGTATGCTAAGAACGTGGTAATACTCGCACCAGGCAAACATTCCACCACCTTAGCAGAACTCATGCAAAGAGCTCTGAACATTGTACAGCTCTGGTGTCAAGTTATAAACCTTAAAGTCAACGCCGAGAAAACTGTTATACTGCAATTTACAAACAGAAGAAATCTAGGAAACTATAACCTAATCGCTGAGCAGATGAAAACTGTTAAAGAAATTAAATACCTAGTCTTATTCTGGACATTAAATTATCGTGGAATCAATAGATAATAATAAATCTAAACAAAGCCAAAATGTGCCTCATGAGATGCAGGAGCATGTTGTATAAAACCTGGGGTCTTAGACCAAAGATAATGCTTTGGTTGTACGTCAGTCATTGGGCCCATAATCACCTACGGAGCTGTCATATGGTGGAATAAAGTGCAACAAATAACCAAACGGTTGGACTTACATCACTAACCGAAACGTTGTGTATCAATTAACAGATAAAGACAATAAAAGTCCAAGATTTTAGTGTTATTGAAACCATAACATACAATGTCCGCTGCGATACTGACATATGAAGAACGAGAACAGGTCCGTCATCTTCTAGACGCCTGGTTTGGTACACTGATGGCTAAAACATAGTTGATGGAGTGGGTGCTGGTGTTTTGGGGTAATGCCCAGAGCAACTTACAGCTCTTAATTAGGCAAGCAAGTCACAGTATAACAGGCAAAGATCCATGCTATCCAAGCATGTGTCCAAGAGAATCTGAGAAGAGGGTATCACAACCACAATATACGCATTCTCTCAGATAGTCAGGCTGCCCTTAAAGCTCTAAACTTCTCTGGGTTCCTGGACACACGGGAATAGAAATCATCATCTAGAAAGTTCAGTGGTCTTGAGCAAGCCCTTGGACTATTAAAACAGGCGATGAAAACAACAATAGACAGATGGTCCCTAAAACAACACCTGGATCGTTGGCACGTATTACCTGGCCAAGAACATGCGAATGCAATGCTAGGCGACTGTTCCAAGAAACTTACAGCTGAGCTTCTTTTTCTGGGGAGTACTCGGTTAAGATAAGTAGTAGGACTTTTGACAGGCCACTGCCATATAAAGAAACACTTGCAGAAAATGGGCATACATAACGGCCTCACAACTTGCAGGCCTTGCGGGAAGAGGAGACAGCAGCCTCACACGTAATATACGACTGCAAAGCACTGTCGTACGGAAGACACACACTATTCGAAAACATACAAAGCGAAACTCTGCTTCCGCATGAACATCTTGAAAGGAACCCATTAGACCTGATAAAGGGAAGCGGACTTTTATAACAAGAAAGGGGAGCACAATGCAGTGCAGTGCAAACATGGGCACGCGACCAACCCCGTTTAAACCAACCAGCCAACAGCATAATATATTAAAACAAATTAACCGTTTAAACAATGTTGAATTTTACAATATTTTAGCTCTAAATAAAATTTTAATTGCCCAGAAGTTTCCCAAAAAAATTGAATATCGTTATCTTTTAATTTAAATCAAACATCAGATGTTTTCCAAAGACATTTTTAGAGTTTTCCTCTCTCATTTGGAAAACTTTGGGCAACATAAATCTAAATCTGACTAGGTAATCGCCCAAAAACTTTGAGAATATTAGAAAATCTGGAGATAAGAACTTCCTGAATTTATATGATGAAGACCGAAAGCAGAGTTCACGGGAAGTTTAATCAGTTCGTAATGGAAAAATCTCCGATAAAAATTTGTCTCGGTTTTCAATTATTTTTAGTTTTTAAATTCACAGGCAAAATGCTGGTTCTAATTCGAACTACTTTATGACGTATACAATTACTTAATAACTGCCATTTACGTAGTGGCTACACTACAAGGAAGATAAGTTGTAAAGCACACTCTGCAAGAAAAAATGCTTTTTAATTTATAATTTACATTAGCTCTAACGGTTTTCCAATTACTAAAAAGTTATTATTTTAAAAAAAGAAGATTTTTTAGTCTTTCTTTCATTACTAGTAATGCCGCAACATAATTTTGTATATAGTATTGTGGTTAACTGATATTCAAATCTGACTATATAAAAATATAAAAATACTCGTATGTTTGGACAGGCTAAGTAAAATGTCCCAGAACGGTCAATTATGTCAGTTCTTGATAAAGCTATTTAAAAAAAACGGTATGCTCATATAGCAAATATTAATGCATTTGATAATCGCAATAATTTTTTTCTACTTTTAGCCGGAAATGATTTTTTGAACCTTTAAATTTAGCACCCTGTATATTTTATTGTTATCAAATACAGGGTAAAAAACTACACTAAGAAAAGTAAAATAAAAAATTCTTTTGGCAAAAAAACTTTTAATTTTGTACAACTTGTGGAGCATCTCTTCTGTTATGCGCTTCCATTTTTCTAGATTTAAGAATGTCTAAAGAAAACAGGTTGGCAAAATGAGCAAGACCTCTTTAGCCGATCCATCTTGCTGAAAATATTTTATTTAGATAATTCTGGACAGCTTGGCAAAAGGTGGTGGTGTCTTATCTTGCTGAGACCAAATACTCTCAGCTGGTATTAAACGATTCCTGGCATTGGGAAAAAAACTCAGAAGCGGGCAACTTTTAATAGATGCAATAACGTTTATTCTTAAAATTTTCAAATTGGAAAACTGGTCAAATATATGGTTACCTACAATACTTGCTCACATATTGAGTTTTAAAGAATGTTGGATGTGTTTTTCAGTGCATTGTAAGCTGTTTCTTGACCAAATACAGTGTGCTTATTTCCTATTTACTGTTCCATTAAGACAAAATATGTCTTCACCTGAAAACACGACACTGTTTACAAAACTAGGATTGGCTGTTAAACTTAGTTTTTTCGTCATCGACTGATTTGGATCTTCCTGTTCTTGGAAAAGTCCTTACCATTATGACTCCTTTCGTATGGTTTAACAGTCTTACATATCGTAAACTTACTAACTGCCTTTTTTGGATGTTTTTTTTTATGAAATATAATACGAATTTATCAAATTTTTGTTTTATATCACCATCATCAAAATCTCGATCCGTTCAGCTCCGCTAAGTTTCATAGCCATATTTGCATTCAGCACTGATATATTAAGCAAACATTACTCTAAGTTGATTTGTTAGTCCAGTAAATGAAGGGACAAAGGTGTAAATAAATCTGTACAGTTTTCCCTTGTGGCGTAATTCTTAGTCTTCGAGGGATAACTTTCGGTGGAAAAGGTTTATCTCTTAAAGGTCCGGGAAAGGGCTGCCAAAATATGCAAATTGGAGCATTTTTGTTTTGACAAAAAATCAAGATTGATTGCCTTGTGATCTACAAAAATGGATCCTATAATTTTTTTCGAAAAATCGATAGTTTTCGAGATAACGGGACCCAAAGGTCCCCTTATTTTAGCTGCTGCTCTACCGCTAGAATGCCGCTATCTTGATGCATTATTATTATAAACGGGCGGACAAATTGTTCCATTACTCGGGCAATAATGTACATTTTTTAATCATTTAAAGTTCATCGGAATGGAAAAACCCGTAACTATCATTGCATATGAGTTTGGATCCATTCTGATTTTTCTAGAATATTAAAAAAAGCGGTCAAAAATTTTTTCACAATATTGTGAAGTATCTCAGTAATTCATTGATATTTTTTGAGAAAATGGTTTGTTATTAACATTTCTTTTTTAAAATGAGACCTTGGCAAGTTTTCAATGATCCCATAAAACTTCCTTCACCATCTCTCTTGCATTTTGATAAAAAATTGTTTTGCCCATTTGCATTTTTTAGCCGTTTCCGGAGTTCTAGAAAATCTGTATGTTATGGATTTTTAGACGGCCGTTTTTGCGAAAAAATGGTAAGGACCATTTTTGTTGATTTCGAAGTGATCTTTATTTTTTGTTTGGACAAAAGTTCTCTAGTTTGCATATTTTGGCAAATATTCGCGGAAAACTCATTTTTGGGACTTTGGGGGGCCATTTTCAGCGGGTTCCCACGTCGGAATCGTGATAAACTTTTTCTCACTCGAAAGCATCCGCGAAGACCTAAGAATTGCGCCACAAATGAAAACTGTACACATTTGTTGACAGCTTTGGGTACTTTCAGGTCTTCAGTTACCGAACTATGTATTAAGTTTTGTTAAATTAACAGTATAATGTACACGATGTTGCATCTCAAAATAAAAAGTTATAATAATTTTCGACTAAACCGGAAGTTGAAAAAGGAAGACACTGCCATAGTATTATTAAATGCGTTGTTTGCTTTATAAGCATACTGATTTAATAAAAATAGCGTTAATAACAACTAAATCGATCGTTCTAGAACGTTTTACTTAGCTTGTATACAGGTAATATATATTATTAAAAATAATTTACCATTGTTAACTCCAAAAATATCTGGTAACATCGAAACTTTATTTATTTAAATATTGTTTCGCTCTCTACCTGTTTGTTTTTGCAAGACTTTCTTTCTAATAATATATAACCTTTGGTTTTTTAGTTTGGAAAAATTTTATTTTAAAATTGTATAATTATGACAAAGTTATTTTTTTATATTTCATTTGTTTATGTTATTTTTATTTAAATAAAAGATTTATGTATGGCGAGAAAATAAGATAATTACAATTCTATTTCAGTCGAGTTTAGTAACAAAATGCATTTTAAATTGTAAAAGATCCGCAATAAATTTATCTGTTTTACTTTTAGGGATAAACAGTTACGATTTATTGAATGCCCCCTTCTGCATCCATCTAGTGCACTAAGTCTTAACATAAGCCGCGAAGAAAAATAACCCGGCATCTAAAAGCACCCCTATTTCGCTTTATTTTATTTTGTTTGCATTCGGAGGTGAAATAAGAAATCGGGAGTTAAAAGCGCTTCATCCATAGTAATTCTAAACCGGCACTAAATCTTTGTCGGTCCGTTTTAGAACAAATAAATATCGGCAGTAAAACAGTTGTAAACAGCCCTGCCATAGTTTGTACATTATAGTATTGTAATTTGATCCAAAAAAGGCATTATAACGGGAAGTATTATTGTCAAAAACCAATAATTTGTTAGACCACTTAGCTACTTAAGGTAGTTTACTCATAAAACGGCTTTTTTAACAATTAAATAAAATTAAAATGTAGTGTTAATAAAAGTGTCTTTTATCTAATTAAAAAAAATAAAACATTTTTTTTCCTCTGTGAATACATGTGAATGTATAATTAACATTGTTGATATCTGTCACGTGAAAGTAATTTCGATATTTTTAGTTGAGATATTTTTTAAGAACTAATGCAATTTAAGTCACAGTATTAAAATTAATTAAAAAACATAAATTTTTTGATCTTTTTGTTAAAAAGATATTGATTTAGAGTTTACAAAGGTCTGTTTGTTATTAAGAAATAGTGTACAGGATGGCCCCTTTATCTTGGGACACTACCTTATCTCATAAATATAAGATTCATATAAAAGTTTCTTAGTTTAATTTATATTTTAACAATATTTTACTTTTGTATGTACAGGGTACTTCATTTTTCGTGGACACGCATCAACTTTCTTAGTTTAAATGGGATTTTTTTAATTAATTTTACAAAAAAAATATTCTCCATAAAAAGTTCTGCATGTTCTAAAATCTAAAATTCAATCAACAGATATGAAATTTTATTAATCTTATACGAGGTATGCCAAAAAATATAAATTTTGCTCAAGTGTAAAGTACCTTTATATTTTACAATTTCAAAAATTGTTATAATAAAAAGTGGTTCGGGATTAAAAATTTTGTTTAAATATGCAATTTGATCCTTCTAATTAAAAAAAATATTTTTTACAAATTTTGCTTTCATTTCTACTGAATTTTATAATACTTTCTACCAAATTGCGCTAAATACAACTGATGTTTTAAATTACACTGTAAAACATTTCTTGTCAGAGCATCCTAGATTATATGCACAATAATAATACTTAAATTTTCGTTGTTTGAGTAGAGATGTTTCAAGAAATATTTTTATTTTATTTATAAATTAATACAACTGCATATTTAAACGTGATTTTTAATTCTGAACAACTTCTCTTAATAGCAATTTTCGATATTGTCAAATAAATATAAAGGTACTTTACTCTTGTCTAAAATTCATATTTTTTGACTTACCTCGTATGGGATTAAAAAAACTTCAATATCTGATGATTGACAAGAAATGTTTTACAGTAGCATTTAAAACATCAGTTGTATTTAGCAAAATTTGATAGAAAGCATAATAAAAGTCAGTAGAAATGAAAGCAAAATATGCATTTTTTTTTAATTAGAAGAATGTAATTGCATATTTAATTATAGTTTTTAATTCCAAACAACTTTTTATTATAACAATTTCCGAAATTGTGAAATATAAAGGTACTTTACTCTTGAGCAAAATTTATATTTTTTGAGCAAAATTTCATATCTGTTGATTGAAATTTAGATTTCAGAGTATAATAAAAAAGTTTCCCATATGTTGCCAACTTAAGTAGACACACTGTATATTATTGCATCTTTTGATTTTATGTAAAATTCTAGACACATTTTATAAATAATGTCCTGTACTTAAGTCTCACCGTTTCCGACATTTTAAATTTTATATAAAAAATGACGTTTGCGGATCCTAAAATAATTATCAATTTCTCCCATAAGGAAGCCTTTTTTATTTAATTTCAATTATATTTCCTATTAAAAAGAACCCTTTTTAAGAGATTTTTATAATATTGTGATGACTGTTAATACGGGGCATTCAAAAAATAAAACTAAAAATGAAATTAAAAACACTGCCAAAAATCAATTTATTTTAAAGGAAACCCCCAAATTTTATACGTTTGTCTTATTTAGCATTAAAAATAAAGTGGGTAAAGTTGCTTATTCCAAAATTTTGTAGTTTTCGAAATATTGGCAATATAATATTTTTCTATTGCAAAAATGCTATAGTTTGCTATATGGCTCTTAAGTTTTATTAATAGTTGGCCATGACAGAGTTTAAAAAACAATCAAGTACGACAGAATGTAACTATTTGATAAAAAAATCTGCTTGTTTAAACTATGGGCCGCTTATCTTTTCTTACCTTATCTCAGAAAATATATAGGAAATGAAGCAAAAAGTTAAATGCAGAAATAAATTAAATTATACCAGTCTTTAATTTATTTCATTTCATTCTTTCATATTTTCCACATTCTGTAATCTCTAATTGTTTTTAAACGCTGTCATAGCCAGTGGCGGCTCGTGGTCAATCTTTCGGGGAAATCATTAGTTAAAATTTCAAATGCATATGCATATTTTTAGTTAAAAAAAACAATTTTAGGCATTTTATTTTACACAGACGTTTACTCCAAAGAAAAACCAAGAAAGAAAATTCAAAAATAAATGATTTAGCAAGATTAATTTATTTGAAGAATTATATTTCTATTTATTAAGAAACATAACAATATAACAAATAATATGCGTCGACAAAATTGCAAAACATTCTAAAAAAAAATCTCACACCCGACAGTAAGTAATATAGCTATGCCAGAGGTATGACGGCAACTTATGGGTTAAAAATAAGCATACTTATATGATAAAAAATAAAAAGGGTTACTTAACTTACCTAAATAGTTATACATTTTAGTTCAATCCCTCTGTCTTTGGCACTTGCAAAATAATTGATTACTTCTTCATTGTAATTTACAATATTATTTATAAAGGCCTTTTCAATACTTAACATGGCGAACGCAGAGAATCTACCTTCCCCCATTGCGTTGCGTAAAAATGTCTTTATTCTATTTAATGTAGAGAAGCATCTCTCGCTCTCTACAGTTGTCATCGGTAACGAACACAAAATTGTCAAAAAATGCACTGTTTCCGAATTTACATTACAAAAACATACACCAACAATCCAACAAAAAATAAATTCCTAAAATCGTATATAATCCGTTTTATAATAACCGTATAACAAACAAACACCTTGAAAAATGCGTAATTTTTCTCTTCGCGGCTGTTGACCCAGATCATGCGATTCCACTGCTTCGGAAAGCAGCCGAAGTCGCCCAATCGTAAATTAGATCGGGAAAACTTGACTCGGCTCCGGTTAAAACAATGCGGTCAATGAAGGCAGGCAGCCCGGTTTTTGGCCAACAAACGAAACCACCGATCTGGAGATCGCTGCGCGAAGCTTGTGGAATCCAGTGATCGATCAATGAGTTTATATGCTTAGAATAATAAAAGAAAATTTTAAAGATTGAAAAAAATAGTTTTTTTCATTTATATCATTTTTATGTTTTTGTTCGGAAATATTAGTCAAAAATATTGGGACGTCATTGACCAAATGACCCAATGAAGGAGCCGCCACTGGTCATGGCCAACTATTAATAAAACTTAAAAGCCCATATAGCAGACTAGAGCATTTTTGCATTAAAAAATATTATATTGCCAATATTTCGAAAACTACAAAATTTTGGAATAGGCAACTTTACACAAACTAACCCTTATTTTTAGTGATAAATAAGATAAAAGTATAAAATTTGGGGTTTTCTTTTAAAAAAATTATTTTTCGGCAGTTTTCTCAATTTCATTTTTAATCTTATTTTTTAAAAGCCCTGTATAAACAGTCGTCAAAATATTATAAAAATCTCTTAAAGTGGGTTCTTTTTAATAAGAAATCTAATTAAAATTAAATAATAAAGGTTTTCCTATACGAAAAATTAATAACTATTTTAAGGCCCGCAAACGTTATTTTTATATAAAATTTAAAATATGCCAAAAACGGTTAGACTTAAGTATAGGACATTATATATAAAACGTGTTGAGAATTTTAAGTAAAATTAAAAGATGCAATAATATATAGGATATCTCATTTAAATTCCGTGTCCCCGGAAAATGAAATACCCTGTATACACAAAAGTAAAATATTGTTAAAATATAAATGAAACTTAGAAACTTTTATATGGAACTTTTTCTATATCTTATATATTTTATGAGATAAGGTAGTGTCCCAAGATAAACGGGCCACCCTGTACACTATTTTTTTTTTGCATAGTTGCTCTTATGGAAGGTTTATTATGGGACTAGGTGGGTCCAGGTAATCTTACTTGGAACAGCGCTAAATTTATGGTCCATTCAAATTACTGCATTACAAATTAAACTAAAATAGGAAAAAAATTAATGACTCGTACTGGTACTAGTCAAGGGAATTCCTGCCCGTTTAACAATCAATTTTTGTTAGAGAGAGAGCATGGAAAAGACGAAGATAAAAGATGTTCATCCCAATCTCGATTTGACTTGTGGACGGTCTGGGCTTTACTTACTATAAGGCGATACTTTCGTCTACGACTGTCGCAAGTGAACTACCTGAAGACTGTTCTACACTGTATACTGCGTAATCGTACAAAAAAGTGGAGAATTCAACGTTTCAAAAACAACAGAATTAAAAATTTTAAGTTATATTAATAAGCAAGTAATAGGTTTTTTTTGTAACAAAACGTGCCTTTAAATGTTGATATTTGCAACATCAAAATAGAAATAATATTCCGGTTATCAAAGGAAATACATATTATATATAATGCCAATTTTTCTTTTGTCGGTTGTTTATTATAACAAGTAAATAGGTTGTTATAAAATGTTTTAAAGACATGTTAAATTAATATTGGGAAGCAGCTATTTTAAAAATACTATATTTATAATTTAAATTGTAGAAGACCATGTTAATGAAATACTCAGACTCAAAGGAAGCTTCTGCAAGGAGCATTTCACCGCTATTTTATAATTTAGTTTTAAGCTCACTCTTTACTGCTTATGTACTATTTTTAAAATGTTGATTACAACACTTAAAACCACCACAAAACGTCATAGCTGTAAACAGAAGTATTTACAGAAATGAAAACTTATTTTGTTAAAATAAAAAAAAAACTTTTTTTTACACAACACAAACAGTTTTCAAACAAAACTTGGAACGGTAAAAATAATATTTTTACCTTCGCAAATAGAAAAACAGGACTAAATGGCATAACGAACGAATCACTTAAAAAAACTTCAAAATAACTTTTAATTCTCTTGTCCATATTATTGATTCTGTCATGGCACATCTTCCTTATAGCCCGAAAAAAAAATGGAAAAATCATCCTGGTTTGAAAAAAAAATGCCCCTTGCTTCCCATTTTCAGAAATAAAACAACTATATATCTGTAATTAAAAACTTGAAGTTATCTACTTACAACTAGCCCTCGAGAGCAGATTTTTACTCTCTAACAAACTTTTAAATTATTAACAAATTTAATTTTTCCAGCCTTTATATACAACATGACTCTCTGAATTAAACCTGCCAAATAACACTTCCATAAGCTAAAACAACACTTAGAGCAAGAAACTGCACTTTTCGGACCAGACTATATTCTATATCTGGTATCCAAAATAAAAAAGTTTAAGTGACATTTTATTAAAGTTTTATCAAGCTGTTGCATTTAAACGATATTTCTTTTTTTGAATCCATATCCAAAAATCATGACTTCCGGTATAAAAATAAAAAATTTGCGGTTATATCTCGAAAACAAGTAAGTTCTGCTAAGGAGTATGCTACATAAAATTTATCCAAAATTTTACGTTAAATTTTAAAATGAAATAAGAATTAAAGTGATTTATTAAAATTAAAGAAATTAGGCGTCGTGTCTTTCCTAAACGCAATCCTGTAAGTATAACCTTTAGTAAAAAAATAAATAAATATTGATGGGATCGAGCTTTTTTTCCAACAAAAGAAATGGTCTTTGGTTTACGGAATCGCACGGTATATATGTCGCACTCACATGGCGTCATTGTCCATTTCATGAGCTGAATGTCCAGTTTCTGAAGTGGAACCAGATAGTGTAATATTTTATTTCACCATCTGGGCAATATTTTTGTCCAGTTCATGAAATGGATATACCATTTTTCTACTTGGTGAAACGAGTCGGTATTACAGCATCTGGACACAAAAATCATCCAGTTTCTGTACTGTATATATAGCATTTATCTATTTACTGTAATACAACGCAATGACCCAACATTTTTGGTTAGTTGTGGTTAGTTTTTCCGTGTAATGTTGATCAAGAAGCGTATAAAAATTATCTTTGATATTAAACATTTTTGCTTTATTAGTTCAATATAATGTTTATGCCATTCAAAACACCGACGACTAATTGTTTTACTACGTGGACAAATTCCAAATATACAGTACAGGAAATGGATGATTTTTGTGTCCAGATGCTGTAATATAGTCTTGCTTCTCTAAGTAAAAAAATTACATATCCATTTCATGAACTGGACATAAAAATTGTCCAGATAGTGAAATAAAATATTACGCTATCTGGTTCCACTTCACGAACTGGACATCCAGTTCACGAAATGGACAACTACGCCACGTGGGTGCGACATATATTCTTCTCTCCAATTTTCTAAGTGTAGTTTAGCAAAAAAAACTTAAAAGTTTTTCCTATAATAGTCGCTGCTATTTACTAATTTTGGCAAGAAAATGTTGAATTTCTAAGTTAAAATTTTGCTTCTACAGGTTGCCTGATATTCTTTACCTACTTCCGCTTCTGGTTGCAGTGAAAACAGGGCCACTTCCTTACTGGAATACATAATAGGCCATTTAGAAAAAAAACGGCTACCTGTTTCTTTTTGCTGGTTCCGTTTTATTTACGAATGACGTCGCTTCTCGCCTCTTTTGTGGAAAGCTATTACCTGTTATTTATGATATGGTTTTATCGAGCCAGTTAAGTTTTTCTTGCGAAATATTTACGTAGCAATCAGGGGTTGTGCGTGGTGGACATTTTTTATGAGAGCGTTGCTCTATATTTTGCCTTTATTTGGGGTTAAACGACGGTAAACATTTTTTTGTGAAAATAAAGTTTATGGCATATTTAAAGGTACAGGGGAAAATATTTTTAACGCAAAAGAAGTGGTAGAAAAATATTTTATTTATTTATTTTTTAATTTAAAGACGCTGCATATACAGAGTGTTCAAAAAATAAACGGAGATATTGTAATGGACGATTCCTTGTTTAAAAATATGAGAAAAAGTTTCTATAAATATGGGTCGGGAAATGCATAGTTTTCAAGAGACGGGGTGATTACATTTTAAAAAATATATTAATTTTTTATAAATATATTTGGCAATATTATTTGTTGTATTAAGAGGCTAATTTAGCCCTAAATAGATTAATATTATAAGGTCCAGTGGCGTCCCGGGGGGCATCTTAGCGAATATAATTGGCAAAAAAATGTACGCCACTCCCTTTTTTGCTCCTAAAGCATCTAAAAATACAACTTCTTCACCTCTTGTATTTTTTTCCTACCTTCCTTGGTTTTCGAGAAAAGAAATAAAAACGGTTTTATTGCATGCCACTGGACAAAATTGTTTTTTTTGCTAAAGAAATCACAGGTGCCCTGGAAAACAACAAATCAAAAACATTTCTAGGAAAGAGTTTTAATGCAACAACAGCTACAACAAATGTTGGAAATGTCCACCATCCATTTCTGTACACCTTCTCACTCGACGAATCATTGAACGACGAACTTGAGCTAAAATTCGAGGTCTATTTCTTACTTCTTCGCAAACATTTACAATTTTATTTCTTAACTCTTCTATTGTATGGAAGTGGCGTAAACCAGAGTTTTAAGGTGTCCCCATAAATAAAAATCTATTGGATTTAGGTCAGGGGCGCGAGGTGGCCATTGAATTGGTCCACCTCTTCAAACCCAATTTTCCCCAAAGGTTTTATTTAGATGAGTTCTAACAGCTATACTAAAATGAGGAGGAGCTCCATCGTGCATAAATGTTATTTGATTATGTACATTTAGAGGAACTTCTTCCAGCAGTACGGGCAATTCTTGTTGAAGAAACTCTAAGTAAGATTCGCCGTTTAATCTTAAGGGTAAAAAGAAGGGCCCAATCAAATTGTCACCAACAATACCCATCCACACATTTAAAGAAAATTGTTCCTGGTGACGACATTGTACGTAATTATGATTATTTTCTGCACTCCAGTGCATGGAAATTAACAATACCATCACGCCGAAATCCAGCTTCGTCCGTAAAAAGTATGGTTTTATTAAAATTTCTGTTATTATTAACCCTGTTGTAATGCCATTGGCAAAACATTGCAAACGGGGCAGAAAATATCTTTGGTAGTAATGCCTGCACACGTTGAACATGATACGGATACCAAAGTTGTTCGGAGAGAACCTGCCACACAGTGCTGTTGGAATGATTATCCCCTAATCGAGCTGCTATAGTTCTGGTACTTATACCAGAATTTTGTTCCACGGCACTTAAAACTGCCTCCTCAAACTCAGGCGTTCTTACGAACCTCGGCCGGCGGGAATGGCAAAACTTTCTAAATAACATTATTGTCAAAAACATTACAAAAATGAAATAAGGAAATTTACCTCTTTCCCGTAATCTACGGTCTACGCTCTCAAATATTTTACTATCTGGAGTTGCCGTTGGGGAAACGTTTCTGCATACAGACGCCTCGCTGCATAACAGTTACTGTAAGTACGTGCATACATTACGAGTAGTACATGCATGTCTGTCATTTCCTTAAAAGTGTAATTTTTTATCACAAAAACCGAGATAAAAACTTCGCCAAGAAAATTAGGTGAATAATTATTTTCTAGAAGAACTGATACTTGTCAGTGTTAAACCTTCTTGCAGAAATGATTTTTTGGTTTCCAAGACACCTGTGAATTTTTTAGCAAAAATTAATAAACCAATTTTGTCCAGTGGCATGCAATGAAACCGTTTTTATTTTTTTCTCGAAAACGAAGTGAGATACGAAAAAAAAAAACAAGAGGTAAAGAAGTTGTATTTTTAGACGCTTAATCAAACAACAAATATTAAAGTTGCAAAAAAGGCAGTGGCGTACAGTTTTTTGGCAATTTTATTCGCTAAGATGCCCCCCGGGACGCCACTGGACCTTATAATTTTAATCTATTTAGGGCTAATTTAGCCTCTTAATACAACAAATAATATTGCCAAATTTCATAATAATCGAGTAAATATTTTTTAAAATAATAATAAAAAATTAATATTTTTTTCATCACCCTGTATCTTGAAAACTGTGCATTTCCGGACCCATGTTTATAGAAAGTTTTTTTCATAATTTTAAACAAGGAATTGCCCATTACAATATCTCCGTCTATTTTTCGAACACCCTGTATTTTCTTTTTGTAAAAAAAATGGAAAAATTCAAAGAATTTGGGAACATATTATGAAATAAATAAATATATTTTTTTATCTTGGGATAGTCGACCCAACAAGAAAGAGAATAAGAGGCAATTTATTGAGTCTCGTTAACTTACAGATTTGAAGGTTTGGAAGGAACAAAAAGATCTCTACAAGTAGACGGTTCCTCAGGCTGGACCTAGGGATGAACGGACAAAGTGAGAAGTTTGAGGCCTCTCCAGTTGGATTGTAAAGCGATGCATGAAAGTGGCACGTGTTACTTTATTGGGAACCACCCAGGAAGAAACAATATTGGCTAATTCCTTAAAGTAAAAGCCATAAAAATACCAATAGGAAAGCGACAGGTTCCTCTTAGCTCGTTGGTGAACAAAAGAAGAAAATTTTCTTATAGAGTTGGGTCATCTACATGCGAACGGCCCTTCTTTGAATGAATGTGAATGAATAGTGTTTTTACCATTAATTTATTAATTTTAAACAAATTAGTTATATACTATAACTTATTTAACATAATTTGATTTCATAAAAATAATTGTAAATATCTTATCTTATAAAAAGGGTATGATTTTACCCATATTTGCCTTTACTTTTATTTAAAACATTTTTTTTTAATTTGAGGTTCTGTGTAATATTATTATATTAATAATTGTTTTATGCCGGACTGGGTGTGCCAGTAGGGAGACAAATGCAACTGGTCACAAATACTACTACAGTAGTAAACTATCTTTACTTTTTGATTCTGAATTTTTTTAGTTTTTTACCTGTAAGCAACTGCAGATGATTTTTAGATGAAATTCAAATACTTTTAAAATAAATACTGACAATAAAATGTTTGGATAATCTGAAAGGACAATAAATAACCCTGATTTATTTTTCTCGGCATTAAAGTAAATTTGACAAACTTTATTTTACATTTTAAAATATAAAATAAATCGACAAGATACACAAATGGCTCATATATTGAAATTATTATGAGTTAGTTTTACTCAGAAATAAATGTTAAGTGCCTAAGACTCCAGCACTAAAGCCTTAAATGTATTTTAAGCTGCACAGCTAGACGTAATTACTTCAATAAAATAGCAGTAAAGCTATAATTTACTACTCATACTTTATAGGGCTTGCTTGGGGCTATATGCTATATATATTACATTTTATAACTTAATATTGATACAGATACAAGATATATAAGGTATATCCATCCCCCCATCCAATAACAAAAGAATAAGGAGTGTGATTTCCGCCCCTGTAGATTCCTAAGTCTGCCATAATTCCACAGTATCATAGAAAAAGTTTCAGCTTATCATGCAAGCCACGGCTGCAGGGTGATATACCTTGCACCCCAAAGTTAGGGAGAAAAGTTGCAATCTTTAATTGGCTTTACGCGTTCTATAAGCCACTTTAACCCCCAGGTTATTTGGGCATATTTTGTATACAGAGAGAATTGGGGATTTTAAAAATTGATTCTGGCATTAAGAAGAATTAAGTCCAAAAGCTGTAGGCGGAATAATAAACGTGCTTTTTATTTGTTATGCAGTAAATATTATTGGAATTATGGGCGATACTTATACTTTAAGCCTTAACAACACTAAGTGTTTTCAGGTGCCATCTGACGTTTTCACTATAAAATTTAACAATTTTGACTTAGTTTTTTGAGGGTGGTAGATTGAGGTAACCTTAGGCATTAGTTCCACCAGCTTATACACGATTGGCAAGACAAAAGCAATAGAGTAGGATACATATTATGTTATAGCCCCAGATCGAAAAGAGAACTATAAAAGTTTTCCCTGTTCCACTTCCAATACGACGTCGGATAACGGTGATTTGTTAACATATTGTTGGCTGAGGCATGTCTTGTTGGGCCGGTAGAAGAAGAATTGGCCACAGCACGTTTTCTGTCTGTCCTTATTTCACTTAGGCTTTTGCCTTTTAAATTGACATCTCCTTTTCTCGCACTGAAAATCTCTGCATTCAGAAAATTGGTTTACCAGCCATGTATAAAGATATGCATAATTATTCAGACATGCAAAAAGGTTTGTTTTCGTTGGATACCACATAACCTGACAAAATCTTAAAAAGATGATCGTGTCGATTGGTGCAAATAAATACTTAACAGATAAAATTGCCGTGCTTCAAAAGATGTGTACAGGGTCTTTGATTATATTTACGTGGCGTCTAGAGCCTTTATTTTTGAAGATAGAAAAAAATGTTTTGTATAAAAATTGTAGGTTTTTTTCCATATTATCTTTTGAAATTATCAGTAAGAAAATATCGCATTAAAAAAAAATAGAAAAATATAAACAAATTCAACTTTTTTAAATAGAGCACCCTGTATATTATGCCCTACAACAAAGGATCTTCTTTTTTCTGATTTTAAATATACATACATTGATGATATTTGAGTAAACCATTTTTGAGATATTTTAGGTTAAATTATAAAAAAGTTTTAAAAAAATCATATTAGTATCAAGAAAGCCATGAAAACAATAAGATTGTTACAATTAATTTAAAGTTAATTATTTTAACTATTAAGAATAATTTATATTGCTTTCTTGTCGTGCGTCTTTTTCATGGCAACACTAATAATGTAACGACAGTGCAAAAGAACTATCACTTTTATATCCTTAACAACGGGTACCATCTTCAGACACTATAAAATAATAATATATGGTAAGAAAGTTTAGTAAACGGAAAAGTTTAAAAATAAAGAAAATTACTGTAGCAGGAAATGAAAACGAAGATTTGGATATCCTCGTTTTTTTTTCAGGATAATTATTGTACTTTTTTTACTGGACTAGCACTAATTATTTTTAATAATTTTAGAAAATTCCGAAATATCAATTTTAGATGCGTAAACTAAAAACAGATTCTAAAATTTATTGAACCCAAAAATTTTACAAATTTCATCCTTATAAATTTATGTCCGTCCAGAATCTTTCTGAACGAAACATGAGTACCGACCTGAGTATGCATTGAAATAGCATATATTATATATATATATATATATATATATATATATATATATATATATATATATATATATATATATATATATAAATATATATATATATATATATATATATATATATATATATATATATATATATATATATATATATATATATATATATATATATATATATTTGAAATCAGAAAGAAAAGATATTTTTTTGTAGCGCATAATATAGAGGGTGTTCCATTTAAAAAAGTTGAAGATGATGTTTTCTTACTAATAATTTCAAACCTCAAAAATGAAGGCTCCAGATGCCACGTAAATAATAATCAAAGACCCTGTATAAGATTGTAACAAATGATGAATTATAGATCTATTTATGCGTATGAGCCGGAAACTAAACAGTAGTCGACAGTGTGTGTCTGCTTCGAATTTTAACCGAAACCAACAAAAGTTGTTTGCGCTCGAAACACTTCGAAATAAATGGTCGCCTGATTTTTCGGAAAAAGTGATAATGTGGCAGCAGTACCTTTGGAGGAACGTAGAAAGTTAATTCTTGAAGGTAAAACATTTTTTGCTCGTAGTTTTCGGAAAAATAAAAAACAAACAAGTACACTCGAGTCATTGTTCATCAAGACAATGACCAAATTTGTACACTTAAAAAATCAAATTAATACAGTCCTGATTTGACTTCTTTTTGTTTCCAAAAGTTAAGAGTAAATTAAGTGGATAACTATTTTTGTTGGCAGAAAGAGCCGTTGATGCATTAAAATACTATGATTTGGAGGTGCCTCAAGCAAAATAGAAAAAATGCTTTGACAAGTAGTTCGTACGAATGCAAAGGTGCATAGATCAAAAAGGGGGATATTTTTCAAAACTAAAAACTTTAAATGACAAATTACGACTTTTTTATTATTTAGCTTAAAATATCTGCATAGATATTGATCGTCATGTATTTTGCACAAAGAAAAGTCACAGATTTTAATTTGTTATCCAACCTTTTTTTACATTTCAGCAGTTAAAAAGTATATACCTTTAATAGTGTATTAGGATGTTTTCCAACATTTGTTAAGTGTTTTCCTAGTTCATCCAAAATCTCTAACAAATAATTGACTTTTCTTAAAACGTTGTAACGATAAAGGCCTATTTTATTTGTCTTGGGTCTAACAAAAGTCCCTTAATAGTCTCTTCTATAGCCATTACAAAAGCCGTGTCCCTTTCCTTTTAATCTTGGGAATACTAATGGATAGGTATTAACAAAATTAGGTTTAGTTAGTTTTGTTTTCTCGCATAATCATACAAAGTAATTTTCCTTACATTTATTTAAAACAGTGCGGGACATATTTTAAGTTTAAATAGTTTAAAGCACACATGATGGATCAGTTGAGTTATTTATTAACATTTGTTACTTTTTTTGGTAAATTAAAATTACATTTCTCATTAAATGAGAAAGTGTCAACATACTACTTAAAATATTCAATTTTATTATATCTTAGCAACACCTTAATTACGTTTAATAGTCTAAAAGCCGAAGAGAGATCGTTCTTTACCCATCTGTTAACCGGATGAAACCCATTTTTTTGTTAATCTTACACATAAACAAATGCATTTTCACTATATTGCAAAATATGGTCAAGACTATTTTTAATTAAATTAACTTTAATCAACTTTTTTTAAAACTTTGACTATGTGAATACTAAATGAATTTTGTATAGATCGAAATATTGAACCGTACAAAACATGCCTGGCTGGTCTTGCCTGCCCATTTTTAGTCAAGACTATCTGGCAAGCAGGTGCAAACAGGTAAGTTTTTATAAGTGACTATTATAATTTGAGAACAAAGATAATTAAATATAAAATGCGTTGATATACTCTTGCCATGTTTAAGTGACATAGTGTTAAGCTTTGAGGTTGCGCGCGAGAGAGAGAAAGTGAATCGCCCGACAAGTGTGGTAGAGGAAGACAAAGCATGGTCGCTGCGCCCGGCGTATTCGTCAAATCAGATGCGCAAGATCGTGTTATATAGAACAGTGAAAGACAGAGCTTGTCTATAGTCTAGTAATATTTCGAAGTGACAACTAATAAACTTTTTTTTTTAATTTACAATTTGATATATTTACGTGAACGCATTATAATTATTTTATCAATAACTAAATATTTAATATAGAGGTACTAACTTATTCGCTGAAATTAAATGTTCGGTTCAAAATTTCGATCTATATAATATTTATTTAGCTATTACGTAGTCAAAGTTAAAAAAAAAGTTGATTAAAGTTAATTTATTTAAAAATAGCCTTGACCATATTTTGATAGACAATATAGTCAAAATGCATTTTTGTATGTGTAAAATTAACAAAAAAATGGGTTTCATCCGGTTAACAGATGGATGAAGAACGATCTCTCTTCGGCTCCTCTACTATGATGTTTTTGAAATATGATTAAAATGTTATGGCTAAATAAATACAGTCGCTTTTATTTACATTAAAACCGTTCTACAACAGTAAAAACCAGTCAATATAATTGTTTTCTCGTTATGGATATCTACCAGCTCTGCCAACACTGGTCACCTAACTTCTTGAAAGAGATCGAATCAAAGCATCGTCTGAGAAGCGAGTGTAGATCTCTCCAGTATCAATGTTGCCAAATGTAGTCTTTTCGAAGGAGAATTTAATTTGCCGGCTTCTTAAATTTTGGTCGCTTTGGCAATAAGAATCAAAAGTATAAAAGTATTTTTTAAATAAAAACTGTTCACTTGTTTACATAAACAATAGGACCATCCCAATGATTTAAAAATGGGGATGCCTTTTTTAATATGTAAATAAAGAAGAAAACGTGATTTGACTACTTAAAGTGCTGTAAATAATTAATTAAAAATTATAACAAATTTAAAGTGCTGTAAATCAAAAAGTAATGATTTATTTTAATCATAATAATTACTCCTATTTTATTGAATTTTTAGTCCTATATTGCACAGTGAATCAAGCTGTAAGAAGTATTTACCAGATTAAGATCATAATTTTAAAAATATTACCATAACAAAGGTAAATTATTTTCTTTTTGTGTCATGTTCGCTTAAGCCTGTGGTTAAGGAAAAACCTTTTTTAAGCAAAGGACAAAGAGTTTTCACAAAATCTAAAAACAAACGTATTATTGTAAATAAATAATTTAGGAATTATCATTGGTAGAAAACTTTTTTATAGTCTTTTATAATGAGCTTCAGGGCTCAGCTTGATTTTCTTAAATACATTCTTTTACTAAAAAAAAAAAATAAAACGACATATTCGCATATTTTCTATAAACCCTATTTAATAGTAAGTTTTTATTATTTGTAGTCTCACCATAAGTTGTTATCGTCACTCCTTTTGCTCCTCGTGATAATATCCGAGCAGTATTTAATAAAATAGAACACCGCGTATTGTTTGGTGTATAAAATAAAATACAAAAGACTTAAAAAATCAAGTCCGTTAATATGGTTTACACTTTAAATTGATTATTTTATTGATAAAAATAATATAGTTAAAAATATTTTCCATATTTTTTATATATTTTTCTTTTTTTTTAGGTAAGTTCCAGAATCAACTTTGTGGCAATATTTTGGTAAAATTCATCAAGTGGGTAAGGCAAGCATCCAAAATATTTTTTATTTCTATTTCTAAAATCAATAGTAATTATAGAATAATTAACAAGATAGAGCACACTCCTCATATGTGCCAAGAGAGTGAAGAATTTTTTTCTATTTTATTATACCTTTCTGTTTCGGTAAACATTTGATGTCCCACACCACAACTAACCACAACTAATTTTTAGAATATTTTTTTATTGTTAAAAAAAAACAGTTTTGTAGTTAAGGGGTTATAAAAAGTTATTTAAATATTGAGTTAAATCACCATGAAATTAGTTGAGGTGTATGCGCATTCTCAACAGTGCGCAGTAGCTTATGCATGCTTTAAACGTGTTTTCCTCGAAATGACTTTTTTTACATTGCGGACAGTTAATGTTTGGAACTACTGAACCTATTTTTTAAAACCTTGTTGCACTTTGTTTATTGACATATCCTTTATGCTAATTTACTATAATTTACTAATAAATTTACACAAAAAAATTTTTCGTTCTAAGAAACCATTTGATTTTTTTTTGTTTCTGACTTGCCATTCCAGCGATTAACTGTCTGCAGTGGATCAACAATTTTTTTCGATGCTCGACTCTGGTGCTTTTTTAATCAGGGTTACAAAATAAAAGTGAAATAAAAAAAACATTTTTTTTTGTAATCTACGGATACGTGACATGACATGAAAATCTGTTTTTTTTCTAAAAAAGATTTCTAAAAATGTTTCAGAATTTTTATTAACGACACATGATGGAACAAGTTGAGCACCACAAAGCACAACAGTTTAATCCGCTCATATGCAAAATGGCAGTGCTAACTCAGTTAATTTTTTTTTTCTAAAAAAAGTTTCCAATATTTTTTTAGAATTTTTATTAAAGGCACAAGTTGAGCACAACACAGTACAACAGTTTAATCCGCTACTATGCAGTGCTAACTCAGTTAAAAAAATGGTTTTCTTAAGTAAAAAAAAATGGTTCTTCTCTTTCATTTTTTTTTTTAAGGGCACATGATAAAACACGGTACTTTTTTTATTTATGGTGTAAAATGGCAGTGCTAAGTAGGTATGAAAAACTACCCCTGTTTTGTTTATTTTATATCTCAGGAAAAAATGCATAAAAAAGTTTTTGTTTACGGCACAGAATAGCACAAGAAGAGCACAAAACAGCACATTTTTTTCCAAAAGGCAGTGTGAAATATGTGGACTTGTTTAATTAATTTGTTTTTTTTTTTAAAATAAGTGTTCAATAATTTTTTAGAATTTTTCTTAACGGCACATGTTAGAACAAGTTAAATACAACACAGCACAACAGTTTAATCTGCTACTATTCAAATGGCAGTACTAACTCAGTTAAAAAAATGTTTTTTTTTAAAAAAATGGTTCTTCTCATTTATTTTTTTTTATTAATAGCACATAAAACAACTTGAGCACAACACAGCACGGTACTTTTTTATTTGTGGTGCAAAATGGCAGTGCTAAGTAGGTACGAAAAACTTCTCTTATTTGGTTTATTTTATATCTTATGAAAAAGTGCACAAAAAAAGTTTTTGTTAACGGTACAGAATATAGCACAAGAACAGCACAAAACAGCACAAAAATGTTTTTTCATTTTTCCGAAAAGACAGTGCTAATTATGGGGTCATGCAAAACTTGTCTGGAAAAGGGTCAAAGTAAATTAAACAGAAGTTCTGGTTCTTGGATATGTTGTTTAGCGTATTTATGCTTTCTTGAAATATACAACAACATATAGGATGTCTAGTATAGAAAATCTTACCAAAAACACTTATTTAAGGATCAAGTTCCTGTCCCAAAATCTCGGCCTTTGAAAGTACTTAGATCTTTAATTAGACCAAGTTCTTTTTACTATTTTATTCTAAATAAATTACATACCCAACACACCCTTCTTGTCACTAGTATACATATTTAAGTACTTGTCTGAACTTTTAATTCAGCGGAATTATGCACCATCGTTTCTTTTATGTCTGGAAAACTATAATTTTAAGAAAAACGAGTTCTATTAAAATTGATAAATTGAAAACGAATAGGTCATGACAAATTTATCATTTCGTCAAAAAGTAAAAAGGAGTTAATATAAAAACAGCATTACTCGTATATAGGACGCCCTATACATTTAAGATTATTCATAAATGACTTCTCTTTTGCATCGTTTTGTACATACAGATATAAGAATTAAATCACTAAGCTTTTTTTGTTGCTGCCACCATCGCTCCTGCTGGTGCTAATGTACGGCTGCATATTATGCTATTGCGACAAGTATTACACGTACGATAACGACCGAGGGATGCGCCGGACAGGGACAAACGCATGGGTGTCATGAGCGTGCCAGATACAGAAATGTGTGAAAGCAATGGCATATTAAAATCTGAAAAAAAAATGACGATTGATTGTGTACTTTAGAAAGGAACTACAACGTTAAAGGGGTTTTGTTGTTTTATATGTTCAATTGGCCCTAAAATATGAAAAAACCGGGGAGTGCTACAATTTAAATGGGTGCATTTTTAAGAGGAGTGAATTTGTCCACTTTTCAGTTTTTTTAATTTTAATTCAAGTTCTTGTACACATACAATAACAGAAAAGTTGTTTAAAATTTACTTTTCGTTCGTTTCCGTTTTAAGAACATGGTTTTGCTCAGTAAAAGGGTCCCTTTAGGATTTGTAGCCACCAAGATATGATTTTTCAAAGCTGGCTACTCGGATTGTTTTTTTTCTTTGTATTTTTTAACTTTTTCCCATAACTTTTTTCTTGGTCGGTTTTGGTATATACAATATGACATGAAATAAAGGGCCTATTTTACGACCTTTAAAATGGTGCCTAAGAAAAGTCTGTAAGGTTTGTACAGAATAGAACATTAACATTCGTATCATTTACGCGTAACATTTGTGGACGTAATCTATACAGTAACTCGTAAATTGGACATCACGTCCCTCAGTTTCGTTTTCAGCTCTTAAAAGATGACATGGGCAGTTGGTCGTCTGTTTCAATTTAGGGCGCAAATGGTAATGGAAAAGATAGTCAGAATGTTCTGCTATAGGTATACAGTTGTTTGTTACACAATAATTTTAAACACCACTTCGATGCGTAAAAAAAATTTTGCGCGACGATGTTCGAAACGAATATTTGTCTATGTTTACGCCCTAAAGATTAATAGTAACAGATATTTTTAACAAATCTTTCCGTTACTTAATTTTTAATCTATTAATAACACATTTTATTTTTAGATATTTAAATATTAAAAATATCAAATGATTTTTAATATTCGTATTAAATTTTTTGTCATTTTACATTCTTATAAATTATTTGCAAAACATGAAGCAGTTGGTACATCTACAGCCCTTTTTGTAAGCAAATCTTAGGGCGCAAAGGGTTTAATGATGAAAATTGCTATTAGTCCATGTTCCAACCCTATTTGAGAGTAGTCAGGTTTGAAATGTCATATCTCGGTTACTATTAACTCTACATACTTTAAGCAGGCACCATTTTGAAGGTCATAAATAATTGATTTTTCATTCGATACTGTATATATCTGAATCCACAGGAAAAAAAGTTATAGGACAAAGTTTAAAGAAAAACATTAAAAATTAGAAAAAACAGAGTAGCTAACTTTAAAAAATCATATCTCGGTAACTATAAATTAGTTTTTTTCTATAAAGCAATACATATACCTAAGTTTACGTAGAAAAAAATTCGGTGGCCAAATTTAAAGAAAAAAATTACATTTTTTTGGTTCGTTTTTGAATATATTTTTTTATTTTTTTTTGCTCTGAAAGATAGAAATTAAATTTGGAAATTTTTTTACTAGGGTATATGTACAAAAACTCAATAGAATTGGTGTTAAAATTAAAAAAAAAACTGATAAGTGGACAAATTCACTTATCAATAATGCATTCCTTTAAATGGTAACACTGCGCAGTTTTTTTAATATTTAAGGGTCAATTGGAGATATAAAATAATAAAATATCTCTAACGTTGTAGTTTCTTTTATCCCTATTTTTATAAACATAGTCAATAGCCTATATCTTAATAACGCCTGCTTAAAAAAATAATCGATTAAATTTCTTTTGTATTGCCATGGCGTATTTAAAAAAAAATAAATATAGCATTTTTAAAGGTCACATTAAATTTAAAATTTACTTTTTATTTTGTAATATACACTACAACAAAAGCTACCTGTCTTTAAAATAGAATATTTAAATTGATTTATTAGCGAGAGTTTCAATATAATTTGGATACTGGATCACTTGCAGGTTCAGTGTGATTTAACTCTTAAAATTACTGATAGTGTCATAAGCGAAAGTGACCTAAAATTTTAGGTAGAGTTTTGGAAAAATACTTATAATATCAAGGTTCTAAATACGCTAATGTGTAACAGATTTTTTGTATACCTGGAATTAGGAAGTAAGGGTTTGCTGTTTTGGACCTTTCGTAACTTAATACATGTAATTACAGGATATCAATGTATGCTTTAAAACTTTAAAGAACGGTTTTTATCACACAATCCCGACATTGATTTCCTAGTGTAAAAAAATCGTGGAATATCTGTTGAAAGGTAATTAAATGTTCTAATACAGTGTGCAAAGTTTTTCTTAATTTTTTTTAGAAATAAAGCAAAAATTTACTATTAAATTCTTTAGCTGTAATGTAAAATTCAAAAGTTCATATCTCGAAGAATTTACTCCAGAAACTTCAATTTTTACCATGTTATACTAAAAACACTCGTCATTAAGCTAGACTTATTTAAACATTTTGGCATTAATAGTTTTTGCGTAATATAAAATAATATATAAACATGTTTTTGTTTTCGAAAAAAAAATTAAAAAGTTTTAGGCTTGATGACAGTTTTACAACCACGTCAACCCTGTTAGACACTGATTTTCTTATTTAACTATGTTAAATTAAGCGTACACAAAATTGCAGTTTTGTACCCAGATGGTTAGTCTTTCAGTCAGAGAGCTGCCAGCTCCTGACTGAAAGAAGGCGTGATTCTGTCTTTGATTTCTAAGATTTAAGCAAGTAAAGGTTTTTAAAATGTATTTAAAAAGTGTTTATTTTGTTATATAATACCCATATAATTATTTAAGTAAAAATCTGAATACTTTTAAAATTTGGTTCTCTGCTATTACAATTTCAAGATTAAAATGTCAGTTTTAAGGCATTTATTTGAAAAGCAGTAAAATAGTTCAGTAGAGGTTAAAACTTAAACTTTAACCTTAAATGACTTTTGTTATTGCTTAAAAACATAAAATGTTTGTCAAATGTATTTTTTTATTTCTAAATTTAAATTAAGTCACTGTTCTTAAAGTATAGAGCTGATTATTTTTTATATGAAAAGAAAAATTATAAGCCTTTATATAAGTTTAAATGTTTATAAATGCACTTAACATTATCACAATTAAATATATACAGGGTGTCCCAGAAGTAATGGGACACAGAGCAACAGGGATTCCTTAGGTCAAAATAATGCAATTAACGTAAACTTGCCTTATCCCAAAGTTGATAATAACTATAAGATACTGGATGTCAAACTTTTACTTTTTTTGTTTTTGAAATAATTCCTTAACTAAATTAATATTTTTAAGCGGTACAAAATTGGGGATTTGGAAGTTGTTTGAGGCAAGAAATTCAAATTTGTTCATGCTTTTAATGTTGCTAGTAAAGGACGCCAGCTACGGCCTACCGCACTTGTTTTAGATGGCATAACTTTTTTAGGCTTACTCTACTGACCTGTTTATTAAAAAAGAAGTTACTATAATTCCCGCTGCGTCAAAAACGTATACCTCATTTAGATCTCTAGAAGCAACTGTTTTTGAGATAAATGCACTTTAAAGGACCCCACAGTTTTCCTATGAAAAATGGGTATCCACAAATTGTTTTTAAACTTTGCAAAGTAATAGTTTTTAACACGCTGATCAAAATACTCCACAGACACAAAACCCAAAAACCCCTCTAACCCCCCAAAATCAGCCTTAAAGGTCACTGGGGATTTGCAGAATTTTGAGGGTGATTTTAGGGTTAGAGGGGTTTTCGGGCTTTGTGCCTGTGGAAACTTTTGATCAGCATGTTAAAAACTATTACTTGGCAAAGTTTAAAAACAATTGGTCGAAATCCATTTTCCATAGGAAAATTCCGGGGTCCTTTAAAGTATCTCGAAAACATTTGCTTCTACAGACCTAAATGAGGTATACGTTTTTGACGCAGCGGGAATGATAGTAACTTTTTTTAATAAACAGGTCAATATAGTAAGCCTAAAAAAAGTTATGCCATCAAATCTCCAATTTTTTACCGCTATGTCTTGTAGTGAAGAAATTATTACGAAAAAAAAAAAAAAATTTGAACACCCTGTATCTTAGTTATTATCAACTTTGTAAACAGGCAAGTTTACGTTAATTTCATTATTTCGACCTAAGAAGTCTGCTGTTGCTCTGTGTCCCATTACTTCTGAGACACCCTGTATTTAAGTGTCATGCGTAACTAAATAACAATAAATGGATACTCTAAAAAAAATTATAGTATTAGTCTTTCTGCGTAAACATCTTATCAAAGACATACTGATGGTTTTTATATTTAATAAAAGGTTATTTAAGTGGTCCACCACTGACTGGACAAGGGGTAGCCTGAGGGATGCAATTTCCGCTCTTGACGCCGGGCAGGCAGACCACACTACGCGAGATTACAAGAGTAAATGTCGTTCGATGTTATTTATTTCCAAAAAAATTTACGATTTCGAATAGTGAATCGCTGCTTTCTACTTTCGGAATTATAAAAGGCGGACCGACAGTCTTTTACTTTTCTCGGCTTCGGCGTTTCCTTAAATGAATTGTTATAAATGAAAAAGCCTGTGACAGAAGAAAATAGCAACGGAGTTATACGAGTATGCTTAATAAAAAAGCAATTACTGGGCTTTGTCATTGCATTTTGCCTGTATTTACGGGGTATTGAGAAAACCGTAAGAGCAATTTTGTTTGTACAGGGTCTTTGATTATACTTACATGGCCTCTGGAACCTATATATTTAAGGTTAAAAAAATGTTTTATATAATTTTTTTTTAGACTAAAATTATCAGTAAAAAATATCACATTAAAAAAAGGAAAAATATAGGCTTCAACTTTTTTAAATGGAACACCCCATATATTATGCGCTACAACGAAAAGAAAATTTTTTTTATTTAATATATATATATATATATATATATATATATATATATATATATATATATATATATATATATATATATATATATATATATATATATATATATATATATATATATATATATATATATATATATATATATATATATATATATTCATTATTGATAATTGGATAAACCGTTTTGAGATATTTTAGAGTAAATTATAAATAAACCACAAAAATGTTTCATTTTAGTATCAAGAAAGCCAATTTGGTAAGGGTTTTCTCTGGACCAATAATGTTTATTTTTGCGATTAAATATTCCTGCTATAGTGAAGAAAGGCTCGTCGGTAAATAGAATTTTATGTAAGAAATCTGAAGCCTGCTGCTTAATCCTAGCTATTTTCAATGCATACTTAGGTCGGTCCAGACGGACATAAATTTATAAAGATGAAATTTGTAAGATTTTAAAGTTGAATAAATTTTATAATCTGTTTTATTAGGTTCCGATGCCGCATCTGAGATTGATATTTCAGGATTTTCTAATATTAGTAAAAGTAGGTTGTACTAGTCTGGTAGAAAAAGTTTAATAATTATCCTGGAAAAAAACGAGGATATTCAAATCTTCATTTTTATTTCGTGCTACAGTTCTTTTCTTTATTTTTAAGCTTAATTACTATATATTTATAGTGTTTAAAGTTGGTACCCGTTGTTAAAGATATAAAGTGATATTCCCTTTGCACTGTCGTCACATTATTATTGTTGCCATGAAAAAGACGCACAATAGCGATTTTTTGTTTTTCTGAATACCCCATCGACAAGAAAGCACTATAAATTATTAATAGTTAAAATGATTAACTTCAACTTTTTACAATATCAAGACGTTAAATTTATTATACCTAACAATTTTTTTGTTTTTTGGCTTTCTTGATACTAATAAGATTTTTTAAATTTATTTATAATTTAAGGTAAAATATCTTAGAAATGGTTCAACCAAATATTAACAAAGTATTTGAAGTCAGAAAAAAAAATCTTTCGTTGTAGCGCATAATATTTATTTTTTCGGGGTGTTCTATTTAAAAAACTTGAAGTTGCCCATATTTTTCCATTTTTTGAATGCGATATTTTTTTACTGATAATTTTAAATGATAATATGTGAAAAAACCTAGAACTTTTATATAAAACATTTTTTTCTATCTTCAAATTTAAAGGCTCTAGATGCCACGTAAATATAATCAAAGCCCCTGTACATTCTCGGGACGGATTTTTAAAACAAAAAATGTGTTAGAATTTTAAGGCTTACTCGATTTGTTTTGGAGACAGGGCGTTTGTGCTTTTTGTCGATTTTACAAGGGTTGCATGTATTGGTTATTATTAGAGATAAAGAAAAACTTGAAATGGCAATACTTTACAGAGATTATTCGATTAGTTTCGTCCTATTTTTTTTCAATCAGTTAAGCTTTTTAAGTAATATAAACTTGGATTTTTGTAATGAAACATATTTTACCAGTCGAATACAAATTAAATTAACTTTTTAATAATAGTCCATACTTTACACAGTGTCTCTACTAAAGTTGAAACCATATGGAAAACTTTTTTAGGATTAGGTTTACGAAAAAAAGTAGTCTTTATAAAAAGTTCTGCAGGGTACAAAACTTAAAATACAACCATTAGATATCATTTTTTTAACCGTATACGAGGTTTGTCGAAAAATACGAAGTTTACTAAAGAGTAAAGTATCTTTATTTTTTACAATACAGAAGAATGTTAAAAAGTTAAGTTATTTTAAATTAAAAGTTATATTTAAATATGCAATTACAGCTATTTAGCGTAAAAATTTACGATTGGTGATTATTTACTAATCATTTTTCTGTTGTTTTCTATTTTTGCTTCACGATTTAGTAAATTAGCCATTTTTACTGTAATTTTACAAATACGAACCCACTCTGACACACAATGTCAAATATTTCATGTCAATGCATCCTAGATTACGTTAAATTATATCAAGCCAGAACAATTATTAATACGGAATTTTTAGTAAATAATCACCAATCCTAATTTTTTACGCTAAATAGTTATAATTGCATATTTAAATATAAATTTTAATTTAAAATAACTTAACTTTATAACATTCTTCTGTATTGTAAAGAATAAAGGTACCTTACTTTTGAGTAAAATTCATATTTTTTAATAAACCCCGTATACGGCTAAAAAAAATAATATCTAATGGTTGCATTTTAAGTTTAGGACCATGCAGAACTTTTTATAAAGAATAACTTTTTCTCGTAAACTTAATAATAAAAAAGTTTTCAATATGGTTCCAACTTAAGTAGACACACTGTATAAAGGTCAGTTAATACCTCCTTTTTTTGCAGTGTTTGTCTACCCTTATAATCCAAAAACTAATAAAACTATGCAGGGGTGGGAGTTATAATTAAGTTTTATTTCTATGTCAAAAATCTGGTTAAATAATAACGTAAATAACCTAACTATTTTCAATTAAATTTTGAATTATTATTAAATGAAATTTTACATTAACCTATTTTATTTAAAACATAAAAAACTGACTTAAAATCACTTTTTAACAAACAATTTTATAAGAAAACCTCAAACTTAAAGATAAAGATGTTCTTATTACTATAGACTATAGACAGCAAGCGGTCAAACAAAGGAATCAAAGTGGCGTAAAATATGTTCTACGTCCTTAAATGTAATAATATTTGGCGGTCTTTGGTACAATTCTTTTTTCTTTGAACGTAACATTTAAGCATATTGGCTTTTTAATAATTTTCAATTTTCAAAAAACATCTTTCTGAGAACTTTATTTTAAAAGAAAAAAAAACAACAATCACATTAACGTCACCTCTGATTATTCATTTGTCCTTATCATGCTAAATCAAAGCCATCTTAGTATTATTTTAGGTTGGTGTAAAAATTTTATTTTAACAGAAATAACCATGCGGGCTAACAAGATTAAAATTACAAAAGATGGCATGTTATATAATATATTTAAAAGCATTATGCTAAGACAGACAAATATTAAGAACTCTACTTAAAGAGTTAGGAAGGGAAGGTTGGATTTTATCTTGGTAGGAATAATTAATAAACTTTGGTACTTGTCCTATTGATCTGAGAGCTGATGAACAATTTTAAGTAGGTTCTTGGGGCACTTTGAAAATTTGTGTAATCATCTTTAAAGAATCCCTAAACATAAAAGTTAAGGTCTGGCAACAAGATAGCGGTCCCTTACCAACCCTTAAAATTATAAAAAATTAAGGGTTGGTAGGGGGAGGCTACCCTTCAGCCAGACCTTGACATTTATGTTTAGGAGTTCTTCAAGGACAATTACACAAAATTTTTAAAGTGCTCCAAATTGTTTACCAGCTCTTCTACTAGTCCGAGAGCTGGTGAACAATTTTAAGTAGGTTTTTAAGGCACTTTTGAAAATTTGTGTAATTGTCCTTAAAGGACCCCAGTAGTGAATAGAAGAGAGTGATTCCTTCTCCTCCTCCTATGTATCACATTCTAAACAGCCTTCTTCTATCAATCACATTCTAACCACTTCCTTCTATCATTCACATTACTTCTGCGCATAAAACCATGTGTGAAGCAAAATTTTGACTCAGTTTAAAATTTATATAGTGCACAATATGCTCAAAGCATCCAGAAAAAGATCTAAAAAGTCAGTTAATAAAAATACAGTTAAAAAAATGCAAATAAATGTCCAATATGTTTGGAAATTATTAAAACAAAACCAACTAAAACAAATAAATGTGATCATCTTTTTTGTTTAAAATGTGGTCTACAAAAAAAGAAACATGTCCAATTTGTAGAATATTATATGATTATCTCATAATTTGTAAAACAGGTGAAGTTAATAAGTTGGAAGATTTAGAAGTTGGTGAAGATGAAGATAGTTTGGGAACAGAACTGCTTGATTTTTTTGTTTATTTAATATCACCATCATTTTAATTTCACTAATTAATCAATATATAATATTATTATATTATTTTTTGTTTTTTTTTTATTTTATATTTATTAATATGGCAGAAGAAAATTTAAGTCATGAAGAGCTGATTGAAGATGAAGAGGATATTAGAGAATTAGATTTTTTTTCACAATGGGTAACATGAATATTACCAATTGCTAGCAAATGACACAAATAGAGTAAGCCCAATTGAAGATATAAGCGGTAATTAAAATTTGAAAGAAGAAGAAGATTTATCAGCAATTGCAAATGTAAAATTAGTGCCAAGTTATGGAACTACCTTTATGGAAAGAGTTTTTTGTGTAGTGCAGAATTATGAGGTTATAAAGACTAATCCAAATAATGCAATTCATTATTTGTATCAGTACTGTTATTTTTATAAAATTTGGTTGGCATAAAGGACCATTAAGTCAATACCCACATAAAAAGAATTTTTTTATAGCATTGACGAACTTAAGTGTTTTATATGTGAGAACCACCTATACCAAATATACAACCCAGAACTATGTTTAATTTGTAATAGTCCCAATAATACACATATCGCATTCAATGAAGAAACAAATCTACTAAATGTTGAATTATAATAAATGACTTATATTATGGAATATATTTAATTAAACAAACAAACAAAAAAGTCAAGGTCTGATTAAAAGGTAACGGCCCTCCACCAACCCTCGAATTTTTTTATTAGGGGATTGTAAAATTTTTGTTTTTTTTTTCGATTTTTAATCGTCGTTGAATGACCTAGTACCTAATAGTTTAAAAGTACTAGATAGTCGCGCTCAAAAACCCTTACCACTAACTCGTAACATCATTACAGACACCTATTTTATATTTTATCCATTATGAATAAAAGGACCCAAAATACTTCTAGCTTTTGAAAAAAATAATAATTTATGCCTCAATGCAATTTTTTTTATAGTTTAATAATAATAATAATAATAAATTAGTAGTTATTTAAACTATGGCTACAACAAGTGTATCTTTATAACTAACAGATTGTCAGACTTAATCGATAAATCAAAATTTTGTAATTTGTTAACTAAGTATTCCTATGCTTCGCTAGCTTTATGAAATCTGTTAAAATAATAATAATGCTTTTTTATCCTGTGCTAAAGGTAGTTTATTAAAAGAAGTGAAGCTCAATTATTTTAGACAACGTCTATATGGATTTCTTACAGGTCAGCTTTTATTTATTAATTTAATAATTTTTGTACCCCTCAGGGGATCTCGTATATCGAGATACGGGCCTGACAACCCCGAGGTACCCCAGTCCTGTGTGATCGTCTCGTCCTCGTCCTATACGTACGTGCAATCCCCAAGTGTAAGTAACCGAGCTCATGGGATGCATGGCTCAGCACATGTGAGTCGCAATCGGTACCTTCCGGACACCAGGCGAAATCCGGTCGTAGTTAGCCTTACCATGGCATCCAGGCTCTGTCATGGCGGAAGTTTATTTCCTAGGATACTCGTGGGAACCGCATGCATTCTCGAAAATTTCCCAGTTTAAGCGGGTCTTCCAAAAGACCCAGAATTGAGTTAAATTCACCTCCAATAATCCCCTCGTTTGAAAAGTGTTTTATCATTAAAAGAAAAGAAGATTCCTTTAATAATGTCTCCCCGTTCATTATTCACAAATCATTGGTTGCCTTCTTTGGCGAACTGGAAAACACGAAGAAACTAAAGGATGGGTCTCTGCTGATCGAAGTTAAGAATGAAAATCAATCAATTAAAGCGTTTAAATCAAATAAATTACACGTGTACGAGGTGTCATCTGCCCCACACAAAAGTTTGAATATCACTAAAGGAATAGTTACTTGTTCAGATTTGAATAACTGTACTATCTCTGAAATCTTGGAAAATCTAAAAGATCAAAACGTTACGGATATAACGCGTATGAACGTTAAAAGGGACAACGTCTTCGTACCGTCCTCTAACTACATCCTTACATTTAAAACTCACACTCTACCACAATCCGTTCACGCTGGATTTTACTCCCTCAGAGTAAGACAATACATCCCACCCCCTCTTCGTTGCTTCTCTTGTCAACGTTTTGGCCATACATCCGAGAACTGCTCTCATCCTAATATATGCGCCTCTTGTGGCCATTCCCACCAAGAAGACGTCACTTGCATTACCCCCACATCCTGTCCTAACTGCAATGAGAACCACTCCCCAAGATACAAAGGATGCACTACTTATAAGAAAGAATTTGAAATACAAAAAATAAGAGTTTCGGAAAAAAAATTTCTTACTTTGAAGCAAAAACAAAATATAACTTATTACACCCCTCCATTCCTGTCTCTTTTAGTACCATAACCCAACAAACAAAAAAATCCTATACAAACGCTTCTACTCAATGCGACATCCCCTTAAATGCAACACAAGATAAACCTCTCTATATCCCCCCATATCCCCCATCCCCCACCAGCTCATCTTCCTCCAAAATCCAATTAAAGTGACTATCCCAACTAAACTACTCTCTACCAAAACCCCCGATAAACAACCAAACAAAACGCCTAGCAAACCTTCCCTTTCTCACAGATCTCCCCAAAGCTCTCAGAGCGACATATCTTCCGACGGCTTTTCTAATACTAAACCTAGAGGAAAACCCAAAAAATAACTTACCTATCTGTTCTAGATCCTCTTACTATCACACAACACTACAACTATTAAAATTCGCTCCTCTTCAACCATAAAATAATACAATGGAACATGAATGGACTCAGAAATAATTTTGAGGATCTTAAACTTATCATGTCAAATCATCACCCTTCTATTATAGCTATACAAGAAACAAACCTAAAACCCAACTCCCCTTTCAATCTTCGCAACTTTCAAACATATCGCAACGACAGAGACAACGCCATCAGACCCTCTGGTGGAGTCGCCGTTTTTGTCAGAAGCAACATTACTTCTGAAGAAATAATATTAGATACAGAACTCGAAGCCTGTGCAGTCAAAATTTCAGGAAACCCCTCCTTCACCATCTGCAATCTTTACTTATCTCCCACCACACAAATCACCATCGATTCGATAAATCAAATCATCTCGTCTCTTCCCAAGCCCTTCATTTTACTGGGCGACTTCAATGCTCACAACCCCCTATGGGGTTCTACTCTATCCAACCCCAAGGGACTTCTCATAGAAAACCTAATTATGAGTCAAAACCTCATACTTCTTAATACACGCTCTCCCACCTTCGTAAGTTCTGCCTCTGGTACCCTATCACACATAGATCTCACAATATGCAGTCATAGCCTTAGCTCCGTCCTACAATGGGACACTCTACAAGACACATTTGGAAGCGACCACTTCCATATCTTAATATCATCTAACTCACCCTCTCACACATCTACCTTTCCCCCTATATACAACCTAAATAAAGCCAACTGGCCTAAATTCAGTGAATCCATCTCCCTACCAGAATTTGACCCACTCGATATTAACCAAACAATTAAATTATTCACCAAATCCATAATAGATGCAGCCAATCTTAGCATACCAAGATCCACTAATCACCCAAAAAAACCTCCTGTCCCATGGTGGTCACCAGATATTAAAAATGCCATAAGGCAAAGGAAAACAGCCTTAAACAAATATAAACACAATCCCTCTACCCTCAGTTTTATTGACTTCAAGAAAGCTAGAGCTAAAGCTAAAAGACTCATAAAAGAATCCAAAAAGATAGCATGGCAAAAATACACCTCTTCTATCAAAGAAGACACATCCTCAAAGGAAGTTTGGGACATGATAAAAAGACTTAAAGGGCGACCCATCAATCAAATTGACACCATCCAGCATAATGAAACCTGTGTATCCTCCAGGGAGGATATTGCCAACATTTTTGCACAACACTTTTCAGATTCCTCCAGCACTGATAATTATGATGACGATTTCCTCTCTATTAAAAACACCTCAGAAAAAACTAAACTTAACTTTGATTCTCGCACGGAGTTCTCTTACAACATTTATTTCACACTAGAAGAACTGCTAGATGCTTTAAGTAAAGCTAAACACTCAGCTCCTGGAGAAGATGGCATCCTCATCCCCATGATCAAACACCTTCCACTGCCTGCACTTCTATTCTTACTAAAGATCTATAATTACATTTGGACTCACAACATATACCCTGACGTCTGGAGCTCAGCCATAATTATTCCAATACACAAACCAAATAAGTCCCGACTATACACCAGAAATTATCGACCCATTTCTCTCACCTCTCACCTGTGCAAACTACTTGAAAGGATGGTCAATTATAGACTAATGTGGTTTCTAGAAAAACATAATTTACTGGACAACGAAACATATGGCTTCAGATGGGATAGATCTACAATAGACTGCCTTACCAACCTAGAAATTGACATCCAGAGATCATTTTCTAAAAAACAACACCTCATCGCAGTCTTCTTAGATTTAAGCAATGCCTTTGACCGAGTATGGAGATACAGCATCATGCAAGCCCTTCATGGATGGGGTAGGAGGGGTCACATCTGTTATTTCATTCAGAACTTTCTGTCCAATAGACAATTTAAAACAAGAGTAAATCATACATACTCCAACACTTATCCTCTTCAAAATGGAGTGCCACAAGGCTCCTCCATTAGCCCTACTTTATTCCTGATCGCCCTACAATCCCTAAAAAACTATTTTACTGCAGATATCAAATACAAAATATATGCAGACGATCTCGTCATCTACTATTCTTCCACACAAATAAGAACTTGTGAGAGGAAAATCCAAAATTGCCTAAACTCCTTATCCTCATGGTCTAACTCCCACGGCCTTAAATTCTCCCCTCCCAAATCCTCCATCGTTCACTTCTGCAGGAAAAGAAACTGCCCTCGCATGAATGCTTTAGAACTATATGAACGCCCAATTCCTATAAAAGATAACATCAAATTCCTAGGCCTCATACTGGACAACAAATTAAATTGGGTTGAACATATAAAATATCTTCGCGCCAAGTGTAAAAAAGATCTATCACTCCTAAAACTACTATCACATACCACATGGGGATCTGATCAACATTCCCTTCTAAAGATTTATACAAGCCTCATTAGAACAAAACTAGACTATGGTAATTTCATCTATGCGTCTGCTAGAAAATCTTACATCAATACCCTTGAACCAATACAAAATCAAGCACTTCGTCTATGCACTGGTTCATATAGAACCAGCCCCATCCCCAGTATCCAAAGCATAGCTGGCATCTACTCTTTACAAAACAGAAGAATCCACTGTCTATTAAAATATGCTACCTCTCTATGGTTTAAACCCTCCCTTTCTACCCACCACAACTTCTATCCGACTCAAATAGAATATAATCACCCTTTACACAACACACACAGCTCCAATCACCGGTTTAAATCCCTCTGCGAACAGTTTAGAAATTTCCTTCCACAAAACCCCTTCTCTTATAAATACAAATTCCCACCGTGGGCCAGATCTCCCCTTCTTATAAATTTCTCTTTTCTCAAATTCAATAAAAACAACGATAGCCACGAGGCAATTAGAGCAGAATTCCTCAATATCGTATCAACAAATTTACTGATTCTATCCAAATCTTCACAGATGGCTCTAAAACCGATCACCACACAGGTGCTGCTTTCCTTGTCACTTCCCCCAACGGATCTTCTCACCATGACTCTTTCAAACTTCACCCATACACCAGCATATTCACCGCAGAACTTTTCGCCATAAAAACCGCTTTAGACTCCCTCAAGAATGAAAAAAATAAAAAAATCCTAATCATAACTGATTCCAAATCATCTCTAGACAGTTTAAAGAAAACTCTAACTCGTGACCCCTTACTAAGCTGCATTCAAGACCTCATTACTGAACTCACCTACAAGCACAATACAATCTCATTCATGTACGTACCAAGTCACGTGGGAATACAAGGTAATGAAACTGTGGACCTACTGGCCAAGGAAACCTCCAACCTAGCAGAACAACACAGCCATTTCTACAAGCACACAGACGTGATTCCTTTAATTACAACCATCATTAAAGAAAAAGTTCAGAGAGAATGGGACTCCATCCCCACTACAAATAAACTTAGATCCATCCAAGATTATTTTTTCCTTCCTTGTCCTACATCTTTAAACAGAAGAGACTTAAGTGTCTATAATAGACTTAAAATAGGTCATTGTCATCTAACCCACTCATATCTCCTAAATAATACAGACCCACCTTTATGTGATTCTTGCTCCATCCCACTAACAGTCAAACATCTCTTAATTGAATGCCCCAATTTTGCCCAGCACAGAATTTTAAATAGCCTAAAGACTGAAGAACTGAAAGACTGCTTAAACAAAAACATTGACAACATTCGAAACGTTATAAACTTTACAAAAGACATTGGCATATATAACAAAATATAATGACAGCAGTACCCTGATTTAATACATAAAATATGCTAATTGGTGCTAAATGGCCTTAGTTGCTGACGCACCTTAATTCAAAATATCTATCTATCTATCTATCTTTTGTACCACTATTTTATATATACCCAGTATTTAGAGCAGGACGTTACACAGTGCACTTCAATTAGAAATAAATCCTTTGAACCTGGGAGGATTTAAGCTATAAATTTTAAATCCATCCAATGTCTAAAAGTTCTGTAAGCCGACGCACCTGTTTAAGTGGAATGAAAGGTAGACTACTAACCCGATTACCACTTGATATTTTCTTTTTCGTAGTTTAGCAGGTTTCTATAAATCTTTACGTAATTAATTTTAATGGCCAGATTTTTTTGGTTATTAACTTACCCAAAGAAACATCAAATTAGCGTTAAATTTTTACAGATATCTTAAAATTTTTTGCAGTTTGATATATTTTTTAAAAATTATTATATTTTTTAAAAATTATTATATTTTCTTGTCGATAACTGTTAGCATCTTACAAATTAGTTAGATGCATGTCTCATGACATGCAATTAATTAGTAACGCAAATGTTACTTTTAAAGGGATTTTAGGTCATAAGTAGATCATTTTAATTTTAATTTGTTAATAAACTAATAACAATTTAAATTAGTTCTTTTATTTGTTTTATTTTGTAAATATTTTGTAATATTTTTATGATAAGTAACATTCATTAATTGCACCTATAACAAAAAACTTTATTCATAGCCTGTACTATTATTATTATTTTTTAAATTTTTTTATACGTTGTTGAATTTAGAAGTCAAAGAGGTCTTTAAAAAAATTGGAATAACCTCAAAACCGTATCCATTTGCTAATTAGGGTCAGCATAATTAAATAAACTTAGTTATCTCTTAATTATTAATTTCAATTACTTCTTTGGTTCGGTAATTCATTTTAAAGAAATGGGAAAAGTGCCTGATGAAGTTACTTCTGTTCTTTAATACAGGGTTCTAGGTTGGTTAGGAAAGACAATACTATAGGTGGACATAAAAAAAACTCATATAGGGTATGTTATCAGCTAAACGGTGGTTTATGTCCTCAAACACGTTTTAACAATGCTCTTACCAAAGTTAATTTCTATTAAAACAGGAAATTTATTAACCACTATATTATATATTGTGATTTTTGCATTTAAGGTACATGGAAAAATCACTTTTTAAACGATTTTTTAGAAAACCACCTAAGTGGAAGCCTACATGATCTGTGAATTGTGAAAATCCATTAACAGACCTAGCATCTTCTCTCACCTGACCCCGGAGTATAAATTTATCAGGAGAGACTCGATAGGCAAAAAAAAGGAAAAACACAAAAAAAGAAAGCAACGGAGACGATTGCCTGCTTATAGAAAATTTTCTGAGACAACAAGCAACTGGTTTTCTTAGAGGGAGAGTCTTTTATAATAATTGCTTGTCTTCTCCAGAACCTTAGCCTCCGCACAGTTTAACATAATATATATATATATATATATATATATATAATATATATAATTATATATATAAATATTATATATATAATATATATATATATATATATATATATATATATATATATATATATTTATATATATATATATATATATAATTTTTTTTTTTGCTAAAATCTTTTACTACTGCCCCAAGATAACAATCAAAAAAATTTTTTTTATTATTATCCATATGCAAAGAACTCTACCTCACGGCTTTTTTAAATATTTTAAGTTTTTTAAGTTCTTGATATTAAACACATTTTATTCTTTTGGTAAAATGGTAAGATGGTGCTAGTAGTTCTATAAACTATCAAAAAATAAATAATATTAAAAAAAAATAAATAGCTAAAACGAAGACCGTTTATTGTATATAACTGTCTTAAATGTTAAGTGTTTGTTTGTGACCTCAAGTTTTTAAATGTCCATTACACAACATCATAAATGAGTGTTTTTCGTAAGAAACCCCTTAGTTTTAAGGTAAGATTAAATTTTAACATATTTAATAGGCAAAAATTCAATTAAAAAATGTTTGTATTTTATTTTTTTGTTATAAAAAAATATTTATATACCCGATGAAGGCCCTTCCAGGCCGAAACGTCGTTATTACTAAATTAAATGAAAATTCTTATAAGCAACTGTTTTTATATATTCCTGACCTTATCCCCAAGAAAATCCAGAAAATTTTGAAAAGAAAAAACAATATATCAAGGCAAAGGTAAAAAAAAAAAACAAAAAAAATAAAAAAAATATATATAATATATATATATATATATATATATATATATATATATATATATATATATATATATATATATATATATATAAATTTTTATATATATATATATATATATATTTTATTTAATAAAAACATTTAAAAGTTGGACGCATTTTTATGCTAAAAAGTACCTTAAAAATGTTTATGTATTAAACTCCGGTTTGCAATTTGTGGGTTAGGCCACTTTTGCTCTAATGGTCTTATATACGAATATAAATATTTCCTTGAAGGTAATACACAATGTTATGGTTCCAATAACATTAAAATCTTAGACTTTCATTGTCTTTATTGGTTAATAGATACACAATGTATCGGTTAGTATATATCTCCAAGTGATAACAAAAACCTACTCCTAAAGCTACGTCTTATATACTTTTTGTTGATTACCCAAGCTTGACCGATATTTCATGGTTCAACAACGGCTGTCAGATATTTGGAATATTAATACTATTCTTGCTATATACAGGGTGAGCCAAAAGTCGCTTTACCATTTAAAACTAAAACAACATTTTCAACAATTTTTTTTTCTTAAATTGGCGTTACAAACTACACTTGTTGGAGATATTTTTACCCAGACATTAAAAATGATATCCTTAAGTAACCCCCGTTTTCTTGTTCACAAAGGCGAGCTCTCCTTTGCTTCATCACTTTTTGCAACGTGGCTCTGTCCAGTCTCTGAATTTCCCGCTAAGTAATATCTTTTAGTTCACGGACAGTTCGGGGCATGTTAGCATATACCCGATCATTTAAATATCCCATAAAAAAATCGGAAGCGGTCAAATCCAGAGTCGCGGTGGCCAAGGAATATCAGAAAATCTTGTAATTATTCTTTCACCGAATATTTGCCTTAAAAGCTGCATATAATCTTCGGCTTGTGTAAACAGTTGCTTCATCTTGTTACCACCACATTCTCGTAGTGCCCTTTAGTGCAGGCCCCACAAAATCTTTTATTTTGTCTCGGTATCTTTTGCCAGTTATCGTGGTTCCCGTCATCATCCTCAAAGAAGTAAGGGCCAATTATCCGTTCTGACGTAACCGTTACTTTAAGTGTGTGCAATTCTCGAGGATGGACGACCCTAGGAGTTTCACTACTTTAAATACGGATATTTTGACTTATCATTAATGCTATTTCGTACCAGATCAATATTTTCCTTAAAGACGACCAGAGCGAGGCCTTCCACTCTATGGACGATCGCTGACGGACCCTCTTTCTTCGTCGAATGAGTGCCATTATCGCTGGTTTTAATGGAGGATTTCTAATCCGAAAACGTCTCATATATGCTCTCTGAGTCAGTAAAATGGAATGATAATGTTCAAAGTAAAATTTAACAAGCTTCACACGTTGTTCGATGGTAAATTTTTTCATTTTCTTTTTCCCAAGATTCTAATTTAATATCTAAAGTAAAAAGGTAAAAATATAAAACAAGTTATTTAAGTTTAAAATGGTAAAGCAACTTTTGGCTCTCCCTGTACATTATGGTTGTTTCGAATTATTGCATGTTCTTTAAATTTTCTTTTCTTCCAGTGAGTTTCATTATGGATAATCTTTGCTTCCGACCACTGTCTTCAGTGTTGTTTTAATTATGCATGTTCGGCTTATAACCTTAAACTTTTATTTGCATAAATAGATGTGTAGCAAAGTCAACAGCAATATATATAGGTTTTTTATTTTTCCTGTAATTTGACCATATTAAATGCGAACAGCTTGATCTCACCCTGTATGAAAACATATAGAAGCAATAAGTAAGCTCTCCTATTTGTGGTAAAATCTTTTGATCGGTACTGTTACCAACATATCACCGTAAAAGACAGCATACGGGTATTTTTTATTGGTTAAGTAACGGGAGACGATACTAATATCCTTAGGGGAAGTTTACTACCTCGTATCTTGGGTTTGGGGGAAATTGATATCTGTTATCTCGGCGTCAAGTCTTGGAATTGTATTAAACGGCGCAATAGGGAAAGAAAACAGCCGACTCACCAGGCATGGACATTTTCTGACTATTACAGTTTGTCGTAAAATGCAGGAGTATTAGCTTTTATTTCATTATCAGAATAAATGATATTTTCGTAAAATGACAGTCCTAACAAAAATAATATAAAATAATAATTTTCTATTTTTTATTTAATGCGAAAACTAAAAATTGAAGCACAAAATAACATTTTTAAAACTATGAGTTGTTACTGGTTCCTAAATATAAATGGTTGCAATAAAGACACCTAATTAATTTATAGATATGGCAAGGGTGTTCTAAAAGTCACTTTATCACTTAAAAATGTTAATGCCTTTTTAACTTTGGGTTATTTTATAGGTTACTTTTTATCACTATAATGTACGCACCTTGGACAACATGAAGATAACATCTTTCAAATGTTCCCCGCTTTTTTCACAAAAGTAAGTTCTTTCTATGGTTCGTCGTTCCAAATGTTTTGACAAATATTATCCTTTAGCTCAGAAATAGTTTGGGTCTTATAAAACACTTGCTGTTTCAAATATTCCTATAAAAAGAAATCTGGCGCCGTCAGATCAAGGAAGTGTAGACATCGCAACTCCACCTTTTTAGAAATTATTTTTTTGCTTAAAATTTGTCTTAACAGGTGCAAAGTAGAAAGTTGCTTTATTTCACTGCCATCACATTCCAGGTTGTTTTAAACAGTCAAAATACTAATTTCTTTAAATTTTGTATTTTTTTCCTTAAACATAAACGTGTTTCCATTATCATCCTCGAAGAAGTACGGACCAAGCACCGTTTCTGATTTTACAATTTTATTAACCATGACTTTCACCGGGTGCATCTCGTTGATAAGCGTTCTGGGATTTTAGTTTTCCAAAATCAGTTTTTTAATAAAGTTGACATCTTCGGTGGACTTCTTTTAAATACGAAGGCAATGATGTAGCCTTGCTCGATAATCCATTTGCTTAAGCTGCTGTGCTAATTAATCCTGCTATCGAAACATTTTTAGGTACTATTTGTATGCGTCTGAAAGTACTAGCGCTGCTTTAAAGCTTTTGAGAACGCCGCGCCGTCAAGTAATATCCCTTGTTCTTTATTAATGATTTGAATCACATTGAGGCAGAAACACGTCTGGCAACATGAATGCTATTTTTCCATAGCCATAAGTACGCCAAAATTTCTTTCTAAATTTTTATAAAATAATAAAAATCTATTTTTAACCAGTAAAGTCTCGCTTTACTAATCTATAAAAAGCAAAATGAACAAAGCAAGTCAAGGCATTTTGTTGCAACAAAGAACGCCGCAACGGTAAGAATCCGTAGCACATCAAATGAGAACTCGTGATTCGCGCGCCAAAAAACAGCTGCTTGAGATGCTTTACCGAAAGAAAGAGGAGGATAACCAGGAGAAGAAAGTCAGTAGGACAATTGGCCTGGTGAGTTAAGCTCACTGTCTGAAAGTTACTCTAGCATTTTAGGAAAGTCGCCGAAATGTTTTCTTAAGTATTCAATAAAAAAATATTAGTTTTTTATGGTAATATAAATATTACTTTCTTTGTGTTCTATACCAAAAATGACTAGCACATCTCTTTCTTTAAATAATTCTTATCATAAGGTTTCGTACAAAAGTGTACATTTTGCTCAACTAGTAAAGCTATTCTAAAAATTTCTCTGTGTCAATCATAAAGCGATATATTCGACGTAAGTTCAAAGGTAACCAAAAATAAGGTGTGTGATAAAAATAACGTAAAGAACTGTAGCAGGGCAGGCTTTGGCTGGAGTAGTGATTATAAAAGTGATTGGTAAATGGTATATTAGGAAAATAGCTGAATAGTCAAGGTAACATCTAAACTTTTTGATAATATAACTTGTCAATAATGTATACCAAGTGTCACAGGAGTAACAAGTAATACGGGGCGTTCAAAAACCGTAAATAATTTCTAAATTTAACTAAATTTATTCTGACTTCTCTTGTGCTACAAAACAATTTCTAATTGTGTTCGATTCAGGCTTTTTAGTAAAATATAAATAATTTCCTGTGCTAAATTCTAGTGAATTTTTGCGCAAATTTCCAGAGCAAGTCTTGTAACTTTTCTTTTTTCATACTTTTTAAATTTAAGCCATTGATAAGAACGTGAACACCTGGTATTGTCAGTAGATGGTAAGTTATTATTATTCTATTTTTGTATAATTTCATAAAAATAATTATTTTATTATAGTACTTAAAAAAACAAATTTATAAAGAATGAGATCTTTTTATATCGTTTCATGTTTTTTGTTACTATTATTGCAAGAGCAAACTAGCTCTTCATAACAATCTATAAAAAAAGAATGATTTTTAAAAATAATATATTGATATCTTTATTCTGAAGAAAGCCAAATAATTTTTTATTTAATATGGTAAGTTATGTTTCATTTTTCAAAACCTAGACAAATTGATTCCAAACCTTAATTTGCACCTATGTTTTTCAGTTCATCTTTAGATGGCAGAGTTTGTCGGCAACTACTTATAGTGCGGAAGCCCAACAATTAAACGTTTCCCCATCACAAATGTTTAATATTTTTATGTGAATGAGCTAAGCGGGGATTATAACTAGTGGAAGATCCGAAACTGAACCGAAACCGAACCTAATTAAAAATTTTTCGTGACTGTTTTTCGATTTGGAATTCAGAAACCCAATGTATTTTTTGTAGTGGTAAACACAAAAGAAAATTTTCAAAGATTAAATTTTGATTTATTTTAATACTGTTATTGCTTTGCATGAAACAAATGTAATTATTGCCAAATATTTTCATTAATTGTTGTTTTATTTAATTCATCATATAATTTTACAAAGAAGAGTTACAACGTTATAAAAACTATCTTACTAAATAACACATTAAACTTTTTTTAACATAAGTTGTAAATTGCAAACGTACATTTAACTATATCCATAAAACCAAGAATATGAGGCCAAGAAACAATTTTCTTTCGTTATTTTATGTTTTTTAAACTATAGTTTTTAAGTGAATAGCGTCTGGGAGCTCCTGTAAATAAGGCAAATAAGATTGCGTTCTATTCTAAACAGATAAATAACGGCATTAATAACAGGTATAAGGTAAGTAAATTATTTAATGGTTTAAAAAATGTTAACATTTAAAACATCGCAATGGTAAGATTTAGTTAAAATTCTAAAAAAGACTTAGACTTTAAATATCAACTATACCGGGTGATAACGAACTCATTGGCCAGAACGTCGTTTAGCTGCTTTTTAGTTTTTAGTTTTGATATTTGGATTAAAGATAAAGTTTATTCGGAGCCATATTTTTCGTAAAAAAAAAACAAATAAATATCACATCTGGTTTTACCGGAAAAAGACCTAGATCGAAAATTTTAAATGGAATCCTGTATATATTTTTACGCTGTTTGATAGAGCAACAAATTTTCACAAGAAGTATTTGTTTTTAAAATGGCGATGCAGTATACACTTTTTATAAAATCAATATGGCGGCACTGTGACAACGTCGATCGAATTTTATTCAAGTAAGTTAATAAAATAGCAAATAAATGAAGCCCTTTCATAAGTTTTTGATAGAAAACGGAAAAATTTTAGTTCAGCGTCAATTAGGATACATTTTAATATTCCTATGACTTGGCCCTATTTTTCCTGAAATGCGTCGAAAATTTTAGGTAGAAAATTGTACTTTTTTATATAATATTAAAATATAAATCGTTTGTTTGCTCTTTTATAAGGTTGCTTGAGGAAATGTCGATTGACGACGTCACAGTGCGCTAAACTGATTTAAGAAAAATCTCCTGCGCCGCCATTTTAAAAACAAATGTCTACTTGTGATATGTATTAAAAAGAAAATTTGTCGCTCTGGCGAGCAGTCTAAAAAATACAAGTTTCTGTTTAAAATTCATGATCTAGTTCTACTTTCGGTAAAACCGAAAGTGATATTCAACTCTTTTTTCACAGAAAATGTAGTTCCAAATATCAAAACTCGAAATTAAAAAGCAGCTGAATGACCTTCTGCGACAACGAGCTCGTCGTTTTTTTTTTTTTTTTTTAATAAACGGGCGCTCGGCTCTAGTGTAGCCCTCCTTCACTTTCGACCTAAAGAGATCTTTTGTGAATATTTCTTGTTGTTTAGTGCCCGTAATTCCTATACCTTAGCAGTTCAGGATACTACGCGTGCAATGAATAATATCTCTAGGAGTAGGATATACCCTTCGGTATTTAAGCCGTTGCAGGTCAGTTCTCTGCATTCACAGAGAATGTGTTCCTGCATTTCGTTTGCCTCTGACAAAACCGACATTGTTCATCCTCAGTCTTTCCCATTTTTTGAGGTGATACTCCAAGGGCCATGTCCTTTAGGAAGTCGGTAACCAGTTTAAGTTCATTTTTTGAAGTTCCAGTAGCTTTTTGTGTACTTAGGTGAATGCGAAATAAATTTTTCGCCTGCCTTTGTCCTGGGATGTTGTTCCAGTAAGTCTTTTTGACTTTTCCCTGTCCTGAGTTCCTCGTAAAAGGTGGCCTCTAGTGGTGCCACAGAAAGGCTCAGGTCCATAGAATGGTCTCTGTGCTCCTTCCTTGGTGAGTTGATCGGCAATTTCATTGCCTCCACTCCTTCATGTCCTTGGTACCCACTCCAGAGTAACTCTGTTGTTTTGGCCAGTTGGTTTAGTGATTGTCGCATTCCCAGGCCAGCTTTGAGTTAAAAAAGCATGGTCAATGCCTTCAAAGCAGCCTGGCTGTCCGATAAAATATATATGGTTGCGCCTCGAAGGCCTTTTGGCACATTCAGAAGGCAAATATCAATTTCATGGATTTCAGCTTGGAAGATGGGAGGGAAATCCTGTCCGAGAGACTTTGATAGTCTGCATCTGGTCCAAAGACACCAGCTCCATACCCTTGTTCCATCTTAGATCCATCAGTGTACCAGACAAGTGAGCCTTTTTCATGCTTTTTGGTTCATTCACACTCAAATTTGGTGGTTCTGAATAACCACTTCAAAAGAAGCTGGAAGTCCCGCACTATAGGCATTATGTCCGTGGGTTTGGTCAGAGCTTCAATCTTGATTTTTCCAAAATTTTAAGGTGACCAGTCAGGTCTCCTGACTTTATACTTTGTGTCTGGATTACTCTGAGGCACTCAGTATCGCCTCCCTCTTTATGTGCAGGTGCAGGGGAAGGAGGTTCAACATTGTCTCCAGAGCTGCCGTTGGGCAAGATTTCATTGCTCCAGTAACTCCCAGACAGGCAAGTCTCTGCAGTTTCAGAAACTTTCCTTGTGTAGTTTTTTCCTCTGTTTTTGGCCACCAGACCAGTGAGGCATGAGTAACTATAGGTATTACAAGTGGTATGGATGACCAGTAGATCATTTTGGGTTTTAGGACCCCATGTTTTACCACATAGTCTGCGGCACGCCCATAGTGCCGTTGATGCTTTTGCGATAGTCCTTTTATTTGCGAGTTCCAATTGAGTTTCTGGTCAAGGACAATTCCCAGATATTTTACTTTAGAAAGTTTGATCATAATGCCGTTTAACATAGGAGCTATAAACCTTGTTTTCCTCCTTTTTGTAAACGGTATTATAATTGTTTTATTTGGATTGACATTTAGCCGTTCCGTTGAGCACCAGTTCTCAACCAAGTTTAGGCCGCTTGCATGCGAGCAGATAATATGCCATCATGCCTGCCCCTGATGGTGATTACGAGGTCGTCTGCGTAGCCTTGTACATCGAAGCCTCTTGCTGACAGCTCCGCCAGAAGCCGATCAACCACTAGGGACCAGAGCAGGGGCGATAGTACTCCACCCTGTGGACACCCCTTTACCGCTCTGACCATTGCAGTCGCGTCCCCCATAGCAGAGCTGATTTTGCGGCTTCTTAGCATGGCTTTAATTCATTTAATCGTTGAGGGTTCAATGTCCCTTGATCCCCGAATGAGGTGTTATCAAACGCACCCTCTATATCAAGAAATGCACACATAGCCGCTTCTTTTGCATCAAATGTCTTTTCTATGTCTCTGACTAGACATTGTAGGAGCTCGTCGTTACCCAGTATAATAAAAGTGTTTGGTAAGTTTAAAGCAAAGAGATGAAGCTAATACAAAGCATAATTTTAAAACCTTTTACTACTTCAGGATTTTTGATAAAAACCAAAACCGTTAAAATACATAAAAACCATAATAAGTTTTTCCATATTTTACTTAAATTGTAAAATATTAGTATTAGCGTTCTAAAATATTTTTTTTAACTTAACCATTTTAGGTTATTTTTACTATTCCTGTAATAAATAGTATATTATTTTGTATGGAGGAGAAATGATACTTTTTATGTCGCTCTCGTATTTAATAGCCGAACAGAGTGAGGCTGGTAATAGAGAGCAAGCCAGGAAAAGTAACTTTTCCTTCAAATTAAATATGCTGTTTTTTCTTTAAACGTCGACAAATTAATGCCAAAACATCTTTTTTTAATAGTTAAAATTACTAAAGGTAAGTGGGTTCGCAAGGCAAGTTTTTCTTTAAACGTCAGTAAATCCGTTATAACTCGACTGTGTAGGCTACCTGGAAGTTTAATTTTTCCTCCGCCAAAAGCTTTACTTTTCACTTTCCCGCCAGCGGAGGAAAAAGTGTTATCATTGCAACATAGAATTTTCATTTATTACTCAATAGGCTATTTGACTGATTTTGAAAAATCGTTTTAAATTATTCTTTGGTACCTAACAAACACAATATATTTTATATTTCTGGGAAATCTGCTGTATTTTCAATAAAACTTATTGTTAAAGTTTAAATTATAAAATTCGCGCCAAAAACGCTGCCTCTTTAATGGCGTCGACGTATGTTTTGGGTGACGTCATATGCAAGTAAACAAGTTAACAACGAGTGCATCTACAGTAAATTTTGTTAATAATTTCTTAATTTATTGGCTAAAATGGTATATAAATGGTGTGTAGTGCCACAATGTACCAATACTTCTCTGAAAACACCACAAAAACTGTTTATATCTGTCCCAACAAATTCGAAAAGGCGAAAAAATGGTTACAATTAGCTCGAAGAGATCCAATCAGCTTTGTATCGCATTCAAATGTTTTTATTTGTGAAAATTACTTTAATGTAAGTATACAAATATCCTGCTTTAAATATTTACCGATTTATATAAAACAAAATATCGTCTTTAGATAACTTATAAACACTTTAAGGTATAACCTAACTTTTGACTTAAAATGATTTTGTTTGTTCTAGCAAGATAGTAGTGTTTTTTTACTTAACGGTATTATTATTAAATTGCAGATGGAAACTGATATAATAAATTACACGAAATACAAAATTGGCACTTTTTCAATTCGCCTCCCATAAAAGATGGTACTCCTTATATTTCTACACTCCATAAACATAAACTACAATAGGATTTTAAGAAATACTGATACATGTAAATCAATAATTTTTAAGAGGTACTTACACAGCTGTTTTTACATTTTTGTGTTCTGCAGCATAGTAGCCAGCGTTATTTTTAAAGAAACGTACAATCATAAATGCGTCTATCTCAGGTAGGTTTCTGTTATCGGCTTGGACAAAATTTATGTCTATTTTGAGGTACGAAACGTATAATAATGTTACTTGAAATATGTTTTTTAAATAAAATGGTTAAGAAACAGTTATTTAGAGAGTTAAAGATCGAAAATAACACCTGAAAACACACAACATAAAGCTTGTGACATTTATTACTTGCAAGTGACGTCACCAAAGTTGTAATCAATCACAGAGCGTTCCAGTCGCTGAATTAATTTCAAAAATATTTGAATTTTAATACGTACATTTTGCAATAAATATGTATATTTTACTTTATATTATAGCGAAATATGCTTTTTTATACTATTATCTGATAGGATGACCACAATTTAAAGCTTATTTTCAATGGTGGCAAATAGCCTATTAAACAAATTTGTTATTATTTGATCGAACTTACTCAATAACTGCTTCCCAATACATAATTAAAACGCAATCGTAGACGCAATTTAAAAAAAATAATTATTGTTGACAGTCTCTACTGACAGCTTTATGTTACATAACTATAGTTACTATTCTCCGACCACGGTCTAATCCGCCTTGCGAACCCACTTATCTTTAATAATTATTACTATTTAAAAAAAATGTTTTTGCATTAACTTGTCGACGTTTGAAGAAAAAACAGCATATTTTATTTGGAGGAAAAGTTTCTTTTCGTGGCTTGTTCTCGAGTGCGCCATGAAAAGTATCACTTTCCCTCCATATTTATAAAATATTGTTTGTTTAAATTATATGACACACAATCTGTGAAGAAGCAAAAAACCAATGCTGACATAAACTTATTGAAGCTAAAAAGGTTTTTGCTATAAATTAGCTTACATCTAAAAAGTTCGTGTGTCCGCCCTTCCGCGCATATCGCGTTCTAAAAGAAAATTTTCTAAACTTGACCATATTAGGTCATTTTTACTATTCCTGTATAAAAACTTTATTTATCTGTCTAAACCATATAACACACAATCTGTGAAGAACCAAGAAACCGGTGCTTACATAAACTCATTGTACCTAAAAAGATTTCAGCTATAAATCTAGCCTACGTCTAAAAGTTCGTGTAAGCGGGCACACCTGTTTAAGTGGGAAGAAATGTAAATCTACTAACCCGATTAACACTTGATATTTACTATCTTATAGTGTGAAAACAATCTTGTTCTCAGGCTTGTGTTTATCTTTCTACTTTGTGCTAAACTTCTTGTAACCCAAATTATGGGGGTAATTAACACCAAATATAAATTTGTTTAAAGAAGTTTTTAATTCTAAAACTTGTAATTATTTATTTTAATGTTTATAAATATAAATACAAAATCCATGTAAATAAACCGGCTGTTTCTCAAAGCTGGTTACCCCTGTAAAATAATAATTTTTTAAGATAAGAAAATTAAATGTACCAAATAATTTGGTACTACAAAGTCGGTTTTTAGGGTAAGACTGTTTTCAAAATACACTAATAAATTATTTATTTTGTATTCGCACACCTATTGTTTCAGTGTCATTAAGTCCTTCTAAAGAATCCCTAGAAAACATATAGACCAGTACAATTGTTTTTCCATGGAGGCTTAATCCAAAACTAACGGATTCAACATAGCCAACGCACTCCAGATTGGGATTTTAAAAACTAAATATTATATCACAAAAAATGACATATGAGGCGTCATTGTATTCAGAATATTAAATCCTTTAGATTAAGAGAAAATATATCGGTGAACCCATTTAAAATTTAAAAGTACTAGTAATTTCCGGTCGAACCGGAAGTAATACAAAACAACTTTTTTACGTTTAATCGTACAAAAAAAGTTTTTAGAACGACTTAAATAGTCGGTCATTTATCAGCATCATTTTTTTAAATTTGTAATTTAAAAATATTTTTTTTCCTGTCTTTTAGAAACAGATTTTTTATTTACCAAAATAGTAAATGTGCATTTTAAGAAAACCAGAGCACCATCTGAGAGCAGGTTGTGGTTATCACATTGATGGGGCGCTTCTACCAAACTATGGATTGTAGGGATAAGGATCACCTCTTTTATGGCTGATTTGGTCAAAAAATGGCCCTCACTAGGAGGCGGTGGTGTAGCTCGGAGAAACTATGAAAACCAATGATCTTGACCGCAATATACAGGGTGTCCCCGAATATGTGGGCAATCTCTCGGAATTTAATAGAAAACCTAAAAATATTATGACAAGTTCCCATAAACTTTTTTCCTACAAGCTTTCCCTACGGAGATACAGGTACATAACGGACGTCCCTGGAAATCGTTTTTTTAATAACTTTTAAAATACTAGGCGTAATTTAATATTTTTTGAATATGATGGTTACTAGATGAGTCTTCCTGAAATGAACCCATCAAATCATATTTGACTTATTTAGTTTGCCAGGGACGGAGTAGCTCTGACACAATAATAGCAATTTTTTTAACACCCTGTATGATAAAGTCTCAACAATATTATTTTTGAATAGCTCTTACTTTAAACTAAAAAAGGGTACTTTTGATTGACCGATCAAATCAACTGTTGGTAAGGTTGGTCATTTTTTTTACGTTATACAGGGTGTTTTTTAATTATACGTCAATATTTAAGGAAGCAATTTTTGGGTTTATTTTAAGAAAAAAACTTCATATGAATGTATATCCTAAACTTCTTAACTTTTGAGAAACAGAGTGGTGAAATTTTTAAAAATAAATCATTTATTATTAATATCTGTAATACCACTTTAGATATTTTAATGAAATTTGGCATACATGTCCTATGTATCAAGAAGCATTTTTTAGTGTAGCACATTTTTATTTTATTTGCCAAAATAGGCAGGTCAAATTCTGGACGAATGCCACTGGTGGAAATTAAAAAAAATGTGGTACACTAAAAAATGCTTCTTGATACATAGTACATTTGTGCCAAATTTCATTAAAATATCTAAAGTGCTTTTACAGATATTAATTATAAATGATTTATTTTTGAAAATTTTACCACCCTGTATTTCACAAGTTAAGACGTTTAGGACATACGTTCATATAAGTTTTTTTTTAAATGAACCCAAAAATTGCTTTTCTAAATAATGACGTACAATTGGGAAACATCCTGTATAATGTAAAAAAAAATACCAACCGTAATATTTTATTTCTTGTAAACAGTTGATTTTATCGATGTCAATCAGGAATACCTTTTTTTAGTTTAGGGTTAAAGCTATCCAAAAATAATATTGCTGAGCCTTTGTCATACAGGGTGTTAAAAAAATTGCTATTATTGAGTTAGAGCTAGTCCGTCCCTGGCAAACTAAATAAGCCAAATATGATTTAATGGGTTTATTTTAAGAAGACTTGTCTAGTAACTATCGTATTTAAAAAATATTAAGTTACGCCTAGGATTTTAAAAGTTATTTAAACAAAAACGATTTCCAGGGGCGTCCGTTATGTACCTGTATCTCCGTAGGGAAGGGTCATAGGAAAAAAAGTTTATGGGAACTTGCCATTATATTTTTAGGTTTTCTATTAGATTCCGAGAAATTGCCCACAAATTCTGGGACACCCTGTATAAAATGTAGTTTAAAAACGGACCCCTGGAACACAACGCCATCTTAATTTACTGCAATATGAGGGCCACAGAGATGGTGATCCTTACCTTTAGAATTCATGTACCAAACTATGAGAAGTATTGTGTAAAAGATAGTTGGAAAATTTTAAATATCCTAATTAATCACAATCTACTTTAATAAGTTCGGATACCTTTGCGGTGATAGTATTAAACGATTAGACATTGGACATCCTACACATAAAAATAAAAAAGCAAATAAACTAAAGACCCGTATTAAATGTACGACAAATAAATCAATGCATGAGAAATCAATTTTTCACAATTTATCGCCAACCTAATGTATTTTCATTACCTATAAAATGTCTGCAAGCTCTTTATAATCTATTTACATTTATATACCGTGTATATGTATGCGGTGGAGTCCTGTGCCATGTAACTTTCGATTTCTAATATCCTGCAAACACTTCCTGCTAATGGGACTTTAATTTCCGCCTCGAGCCAAATAACAATCTTCTATTTATTGATTGTCGACACAATAAGATTGCTCTAACTTTGGTTGTTATAGATACGGTAAGGGTCTTTTCAATTTACCTATTAAGAGAGTAACCATACTAAAAGGGCAATTTTAGGTGTACAAAATTAGGGCCTGTGTTCGTTAATACAAAATAGAACCGTATGAAACACCTAAAGAAAAGAGTTCAATTAGTTGTAACAAAAGCAATACTAACATATATTATAAAATACCATTTTAATTTACTATATATTTAATAACGGTATATAAGGGGTTTTTTTGCGTATTGCTATGTTCATTACATTAAACTGTAGGTCCCGCCTGGATAAAATTACCCAGACGTTAAGGAGGGGGTAGTTCAGAGGTAGTAGTTATTTATAGAACGTACATTAATTTTGCATATGACACGATTAAGGCTCTATTATAAATTAGTACCACTTTAGTTTCAATTGTCCTATCCTTTTTACCAGAAATCGTAAATTTTTAATACAGATTTAAGATTTTAAATAATTTCTATTGTTTTTAAGATCTCTATCTCGTATAGTATGCTTATTTTATAAATTGTTATATTTTTTATTATTAAACATAAAAATGACAATCTGTAAAACTGGTGTCCATGTAGATATATTGAAAAATATCTTGTTTTAATTTTTACGTCCTCTGTAAGAGGAAAATATTCCAATCGTAAAAAGATGCTCCCCTAGTTAATTCTTTACGTTTTCGAATCCCTATATTACGAACAATATGAGTTCTAACTCAAATAATAAAGCAATATATAGATAAGGCATCCTATTCATAGGTCATTCTATGGAACACCGACAACAAGGTAGCCCCATCTTGTTGTCGGTAAACGATAAAAAAAAAAGATGAACCAATGAGGTCAACAATTTGTGTTACAAGTAAATCTAGCATAACTATATTAAATAACAATGATGTTAAATGGAGTCGGATACTTTTTTTTGAAATTCATATCCATAGGCGAGCAGAAAAGTACCTACTAAAATTAATATTAATATTTTAACAAAAATGGTACAATTTAACCATGCTTTCATTAAAAAACTGTAAATAAAAGTATTTATTTTAACAAGAAAAATAAATAACAATTATCTACTTACAATTAGCTATCATTAAAAAGTGCAGGTATTATTAGAATTGGACCTATTTTACCTCAAAATAATATAAAGAATATTACAACTGCCGCTTTGTTTTAGTAGGCCTTGAAAGTTGTGTTGTCAATACGCTTGTTGTCAGATATCCATTTAGAAGAAAATTGTACATTGTTTATTGTCTAATCTGATGTTTTCTCTTTTCACCTGTCTGTCTTCTGGCATACCAAAAAAAAACTACTTTGTGAAACAAATTTCATACAGTTTAAGATTCCTTCTAGTTCGTTACCGACGATACAGTGGGAAATATTTATAAAGTGAGTAAAAGGTAATTGTCTCGAAAGTTGCCTCCACTCCGATTTTGACCACATTTGGTATAAAATATGGGGGTTTTCTGGGGCGCTGATCACGAATCTCAAAACAATTTTTTTCGGCGACGTTTCGTTTTCGAGATATTCATCATCAAAGTTAAAAATTCTACCAACCTTATTTTCACTATATTCTTCCTTCTTTTTGCACATAATTTATTATCTTTATACTAAATTGGCACACAATATTTTATAAACACCTTAAAAAAATGTTTTTTTTTTTAAATTATTTTTACCTTTTTTCCATTAAATTGTGAAGTTTTAATGTTAAAGGCCGCCGCCATATTTGCTGATAAAATCCTTAGTGTACACATGGTTGGGGCGTAACCGGCGTTTAAAAGTTGAGGTTATTTCTATATAAAAAAAGGGAAATAAATATAAAAACAAGTTTTTAAAAGGTGTTTATAAAATATTATATGTCAATTTAGTGTATAAATCAATAATTCTGTGCAAAAAGACGGAGGAATAGTTAAAATAAGGTTATTTTAATTTTCAACTTTGAGGATGAAAATGAAACTTTGCCGAAAAAAATTGTTTTCAGATTGGTAATCAGCGCCCCAAATAACCCCCGTATACTAAATTTGGTCAAAATCGGAGTGGAGGCAACTTTCGAAACAATTATCTTAAAAAAATATATTAAGTATACGTTCGCATTTAACAATTATGAATGATCACCTAAACAAACCCAGGGGGATTGTGTACTAATTTTTTTTTCTGAATTGGCCGTGGGGCGAAAGAGTCCATATCCTAAGGTTAAAATATAAATATTTTAGCCTTTTTGTAAGATATTTTGATATAGGAACACAATAGCTTATAGCCTCGGTATTGCTCCTTATAAAATTTATTGTAAAATCTTTTAAAAGAGGTAATAGTCACATAATATGTTTTTCTTAAATAATTTTATAGTCTTGAATATGAAGCTTTAACCAAGAAAAAAAAGACATTTTTTTCTTCCTTTATAAACCACAGCATTATAGATTTCTTAGTAAGTTCACAAAAATCTTTATTTTGATTTTAAATATTAAGGAAATAAAAGGAAAATAACTGGAATTAGGGGCAATATAAAACGACGACTATTTGTATACTATAGCAAAATTTAAGCAGTATAAAAAATTAAACTACCATCTAATAATTTTATTTTATTTTTTATAATAATACCATCTATTCAATTTCGTATAAGAATCACCATAGCAAAAAAATAAAAAAAACGTCAAGTTTTAAAAAATAAAAAACTAAAAATATATATGGACAGTATGAACATCCTAGGAAAAAGTACATTACATAGAATACTGTGGGTCGTGTTTAAAAATCAGGTAAAAACTGAACACTTAGGACAGTATGGAAGAAAAAAAACCATTTAGAAAAAGACTATAAGGTCGTTTTGCTTTACTGGGTTTAAGAATAACCTTGGGAAAGATAAAAACTATAGAAATTTACAACTGGGGAAAAGTCAAGTTAGATCAAAGTAAATTAGAGGAAATTATTTTGCCGCTTAGATGCACTAAGTGTTAATTTATAGATAATAAGTCATTATTCCAACATAGTTACATTAACCCTCAGGTTAATACTTTAGTAGTAATAAAACATTTTGTATTACGACAACCTTCGCTTTTAATAATTGACAATCGATTTTTATGTTTACCAATTAATGATACACTGTTACAGCCCAGTGAAAACCTAATTAGTCCGTCATTATTCCATTAAGCGGAATGCCTCCTAATCTACTGTAAACAAATATATTTCACCGTATCCTAAATTCGATTATTTAGAGCTCAACAAAAATTGATTTTTGAAATGTTTTCTGTTTATTAAAATAGATAAATTTGAACTATTAAGTATTGGTTAATATAATATTTTAAGTACTTCTAAACCAAAAGATAATGTACTACCACATGAAATTAAAATTAATTAATATAAATTATTATTATTTGTTTTTAATTTGATTTAAATATAAACAAAATTGTACACGGTGTAAAATTTATTATTCCTTGAAAGTGTGTTTTTTTAAATGTCCGATCTTTAATAAATTTCTCTCTCCTTATAAAAATACAAGATACACTCAAAATATTAAACTGAAAATGGAATTGCGAAAGTACACTAAGCTAGAGTCAAATTGATTTTTATTTTCAGTTCTCTAAGAAACTGTTTCTCAATGCGAGATAAAAGTAGCCTAGGTTGTTATTTTTTTACAGTAACTGATATGGGGTTTTCCTTTTCCATATGGAATTTTGTATGATCCGTTGGTCATAATAGATTTATTAACAAATAAAGATATACTAAAAAGCAAGGCTCTTGATTAAGATTGTTTTTGATGTTGTTTTGGGACTAAAAAATAAGAAAATGAATTATAGTGCAGATGCGTGGGGTGCAATTTACTATATTTTCATCATATTTCTAATTTTGTAAATAGCTACCAATAAAATAATTGTAACATTAAATATCAAGCACCCCACGCTTTTTTACTATAATTAATTATTTTCTACTTTTTAGTTCGGTTTGCTATAAAAGCGGTTTTTTTTAGTTTTTTTTTAAACTATGTTTTATTTTCATTTTATTTGTACCTATTTTCAATTTACAATAAGATCATTAAGGCTCAAAACCTTTTAGTATAGTAAAGAATAAAAAAATTATCGTATGTCCTATTTAATTTTAAAGTTATTTCATTATCAGTTGTCTTATTCTTTAAATTTGCAATTTAAATAGTAAATGGCAGCGTCGTAAAATTTACCATGCTAAACAAAATATAATACAGAATATTTCACTATGTATAAATTTTCCCATAACAAAAATTTCACGTTTAAAAAAACCCAACATTTCAAACACGAACCTGTTTGTTTGTATTGTCAATTAGAAACGTCAAAATCAGTCAAAATGAGTCGATTTGGTCATGTACACGATGAAAAAATAGATAAAGTAATTAAAAAAAAACGACTTCAGTTATAGTTTTAATTGTTGTATGAAATTAAAAATCGTATGACAAAAAAAAAACATTTTAGAAATATTCTCCCTAAATACCGCTCGTGCATAAAAATCAACCAGATAATTTTCATTCAAGCTTGTTATACAAATTCCACTCGTTCTTTGAACTCGTGGAATTATAAATAACAAACTTTCATGAAAATTATCGGTAATTTTTAAGCACTCGTGGTATTACCCCCGAATATTTTACTCATGTATAAATTTTCCCATAAGACACGTTAAAAATCAAAAAATTTCAGCGGAAATTTCACGTTGCCTAGACAACGTGGTATTTCCACTTATTTACAAACACAGAACAATCGAACCTGTTTGTTTGTATTATTAGAAAAGTCAAAATCAGTCAAAGTGAGTCGATTTGGTCATGTACACGATGAAGAAATAGATAAAGTAATTAAAAAACGATTTCAATTATAGTTTCATGTTGCATGAAATTGAAAATTGTATGACAAAAAACCATTTGAATAGTATAATACTCCCATATTTCTCCATTTTAGAAATATTCTACCTAAATACCGCTCGTGCATAAAAATTAACCAGATAATTTTCATTCAAGCTGGTTATACAAATTCCACTCGTTCTTCGAACTCGTGGAATTAGAAATAAAAAGCCTTCATAAAAATTATCGGTATTTTTTAAGCACTCGTGGTATAACCCCCGAATATATTTGGACCTAATTTAAGAGTGTTAAAAGGTTGCTATTGGATTTTTTTTTTAATTCGCAAATTAAATTTAGACAACGTACAGACTATTTTTTAGACGTACTGTAACCTATCAATATATTTACAAAATATTTGCAAATGTAACGAAGCATATCATAAGTCAAATAACCACAACAAAGTAAAAGCGTGAAGAAATTTTAATGTCATTGAATTCTAGACGATTTGCATCGTTGGCAACAATACAACAGTGCTTTAACACTTGCTTGTCTTATATTCAGCCTCTTCCTTAAGTTTATTTGGCGAACAAGCTATTAATTAAAAGATGAGACGCTATAGTTAGTTCAACAATTGTGTTACTTGACAATAGTAACAAAGTAGTTTTTGTTTTGTTAACACTGATGTTTCAGTTAATGTGTTGTTATATAGAAAAGTGAGTGATAGTAAAGTGTAATCGTAATGGCATTTTTTACGTGCAAATGCCAAAAATATTCTGGCTATTCGTCACATTATTTATCGGTATGTGTCAAGTAGAAAAAAATGTATGAATTGTTAGCTAATACAAGATACATTAATCATTTATGCATATAATTGGAATGTAGAGCACTATTTTTTTTTATGAACCTTTAACTAATTGTTTATCAATAAATCTGTGGTTAAATAAAAACAAAATTTAAGGAACTAGTACTGTCTAGGACTGCAAAGTAAAGCAAATTTTATTTTTTTTTCATTTATTATGTACAAACTTGAAACTTTTTGTATGTTTTTATTTTATTTTAAAAAATTTTTGGTTGAGTTTATAGCAGCGCTTATGTAAAAAAACTGAAAAAATTCTTTGTTCTATGGCGGACACTTATTCTCAGGATTGACGAGTCTAAAACAAATAAATCAAATTGCATTATAAAGGGAAATATTTCTAACCCCCGAATTTACCACCATTAGTAACAAATCGATAAAAAAAGTGATACTTGTGGTTAATTCCAGTGTAGGGACTATTAATAAACAAAACGCAACAAAAATTAATAAGATTGGCTTAGTAGATCTGGAGGTTATTTTTTTGGAATTAAAAAAAAATACATATAAAAAGATATAGGTTTGTATATAATACAGGAGCTGAAAAAAATATTGAAAATTTGCCGTTTTTTGCGGTCCTAGACTGTACTAGTCCCTTAAGCTCATTAACGTTGTAATGTCTAAAAAACAATTGGCGCCTGTATTAGGAAAAAGGGGTAAGTCAATAAATGTGAAAAGTAAGTTAATGTTTATGAAACAATAATAATTAAAAAAATAATTTACGTTTTTCTTTAAAATATTTAGCAATTTTTACAGTTTTTTAATTAAAAAAGTTTTCAGAATTGCCAAAATGTCTTAAAAAAATTTAAACTACTTTTAGTTAATGAATATTATTGCTTAATTTACATTAACTTAACTTCCATATTTTTATACTTATCCCTCTTTTCCCACACAGGTGCCAAGTATATGCAGCGAAACAGACTTTGTTTTATTGGAATACCCTAGCTTTTATTGGCTTTTTGAAATTCACATAAAATTTTAGGTTAAAAAAGTTATATAAAACTTAACTCAAAAGTTACTGGTTTTTGAGATAGTAAGAGTTAAATATTGTCATTGCATTGGATACCGATTAAATCGGCACTATTGCTAACTTTTTTACTATAAAAAATAAGGCTTCGGTTAAATTAACAGAATATTACATTTTTTAAGCTGGCTCACTTGGATGTGTCAGAAAAACAATTGAACTAAGTCATATAATATACAGTATAAATGTCCTATTTTTATTTCATCATCGCATTCCACGTAAAATGTTAGTCAAAAAAATTATATTAAATTTAACTTAAAACTTAGTAGTTTTAAGATATTAACAGTTAAAAATTGGCATTGTCTTAGATAATTTTTTTCTTTTTAATTGAATAAAACTTTTTTTTATAAAAATAACTATTACTATTGCAGTTTTCATACTGTTTTTGTTACTTGTGTCCTAAAACCTAGTAACATATCAAATTTCAAGTTTCTACTTTATCGGGAAGTGCTCCATAATGTTGATGAGTCACTGAATAAGTCAGTCTAGCAGTCAATCAGTCAGTAGTAAAATGGTTGATTTTCAAAATCAAATATCTAAGAAACCACTTGACATAACTCATTTTTTCACACATACTTATGTAAATTTAAATAACAAATCTCATACTTAGGTGTAACGATAACGAATTCATAATAGGGGGAAAAGACGCTGAAACCTTTCGTGTAACATAGGTACACACATTAATCAGCCATCCGAGATTTTGTCTTTGGGCCAACATTATTAACTTTATTTTTACTCATATTTATATATCATCTTTCTGTATCACATTGTTATATAAATAACATTTTGATATTTTGTTATTTAATTTGTTGTTTTTTTTAATAAAGAAATGATAAAACTTTATTACTTTATTATAGAAAGGATAGAAACAATGTGAAAAATTAATCAGAACATGTATCCTGAAAGACGACTGTCTCATCGAAATTTGTTTAAATTATTAGATGAAAACAGAAAAACTTAAGAACTCCTTAAAAATAGTAACAATAAATATGGGTCAAAAAAAAGATAGGTTCAAAATGTTGTTCGTCAATACCTGAACAAAACTCTACGCCTATATGTACAGGGTGGGCATTTTATTAGGGTCCTATACGTTTTCTCAGAAACTGCAGATTTTTGAAAAATAAAGATGGGACAAAAGTTTCTTGGTTCAATTTAAACTTTTAATTGTGTTAGCCGCCGGAGTTTACTTCCTTATTTTAAATGGGACACCCTATTTATTATTATATTTTTAGAAAGCGCTTCCAAAGACAAGTTTCGGATTTATTAAAGTTTTTCTTTAATTTTTTATCTACTTTTAAATTAATACAAATACGTAAATATTTCTTTTTTTTATTTTTAAGTAAAAGAATTACAGAAGCTTATTTTTCTATATTAGCGGAAAATTTTTTAAATTTTAAAATGTTACAGTGCTGCCTGTTTTGTCTATTGTAAAATTTCTTGAGTTTTTAAATGCAAACCCCTGTATATAATAAAATCTATATAAAGAATTAAAAGACCTTCCACGAGTATAACAACATGGGTCGGCAGTACCGTTTCGAACTTATGAATAATTGTTTCAGGAAAAGTATTTTTCTTTTTTTAAACATTCCACACCTTGTATACTTTATATTATTAATTTATAGGGATTTGGTTAACATCCTTAACCAAATTTATTGTATTGATTCATAATATTAAGTATACAGGGTGTAGTGTGGTTGAAAAGAAAATATTACTTTTCCTGAAGACATACCCGAAGTTCGGTTGAGACCCATGTTGTAATACATCGTTAAAAAGGTCTTTTATTCTTTATATAGATTTGTTCTTATATACAAGGGTTTGCATTAAAAAAATTAAGAAATTTTACGATGGACTTGGCACCACTGATTTATTTTTAAACTTAAAAATTTTGCAAACAGTAATAAAATAAGTATTTGTATTTTTTTACGTAAACAAATAAAAAAAAAAGAATATTTCGTTTTTTATTAATTTAAAGATAGGTCAAAAATAAAAAAAGGAATAAATCCGAAACGTTGCAACACAGACCCATACTGTTTATATCGTTGAACTCGTTTTGAAAGCGCTTTCCAAATATATAATAATATATAGGGTATCCCAAAAAAAATTTAAAAAAAGTTATGGAAATTAATTAAAAGCATAAATTAATCCAAGAAACAAAAGATCGTAAACTTGATTGATCAAACCAAAACGTTAATTTACATTTGTCAAAATACTTACCTAAAGTATTCTAAACTGTTTGTTATGCCCTGTAATTAAATTATAACTCCCTGTTTTCGATTTGTCTTATTTTGCTAAACTTTTTCCAATTAAAAAGTCATGCTGCTATATTAAAAAAAGAAGTTGGATGACTTAATTCGACATAATTAGGGGCCCACAAAAGAAAGTATTTTAAAGTTTTACAATTTTCCCTTTAATAAATAAATTTAAAAGTTTTGCAACGTAAACAAGGGCTAACTTAATTTGGTATAAAGGTAAAAAACAAAAAATGATTATTTGACTGTTATAAAAGAAATGTGACCGCTGAAAATGTATTATTGTAATCGAAAAATTCATATTGTTTTTAAAGTTATATGCGTTAAAACAATTCTAGTTTTAGTCAAAATTTTAAAGCTATTTTGTTTTAGAATTATGGTTAAAAGTGTCAAGTTACATACACAAAAAATTAACTAGGTTTAATAAAGAAAGTAATATGTTATTTGGAGATGCTACAAAAATTATAATAACATTACAAACCAAACGCTTTTACCTAATAAGAAAGTTTAATTTTAATGGATCTGGATCTAGAAGACAATTCACTAAATTTATTAAGTCTATGACCATGGTTACAAGAGCCGCTTTCACAACATTCGATCGCTCTCGGTTCTGATCGCCATAGTTTTTTCTTAAATAACACGCTTCCTCAACAGTGACATATGGTAAATTACTTCTTCAGATATGTTCTACAGGGTGATTCATAAGGAAATGTCAATACTTCAGGTACGTAGTCAGGGTCCAAAAATAAACATAAAAGTCTATATAAATATGGGTCCGCAAGGCCTTCGTTTCCGAAATACAGGGTTTTAAAGCTTTTATTTATATATGTTTATTTTTTTAATGTTTTTCTGAACATTTTTTTTTAGAACAATAATTTTTTTAAAAAATTTAAAAATAGATATTGTTTGGTTTTTCCCTTTTGTTTTTTTTTAAGTTTGCTAAAAAAAAACAGATGCGTTGTAATTTCTTTAAATCCAAATATCTCGAAAACGGTTGCAAAATAATTATTTAATTTACCTAAAAATGTAATGCAGGGCTGGAAAAAACCCTGATTTTTTGTATAAAGTTGGTGGGTTTTTGAGTTTTTGTGTCGGGTTTTTGTTGGGTTTTTGGGTTATTGTGAGTTTTTGCTATTTTTGACATTTCTTGATGAAAATTTAACCTAAAAATTTACTGTGGATTAGATCCAGTATAAATCCACCCTAAAAATGAAAAACTTGGAAGATCAAGAATTTTTTAATGTGCTAGGCACTATGGTAGATGGTCCAGAGATTCCTTATGATGCACAATGTGCATGTGAAAATGACAAAGAAATCTAGATCTTAGGAATGTTTTTTTCTTTTATTTGGGTTTTTGCTTATGGGTGTTTGGGTATGGGTTTTTGCCTAAATTAAAATAGGTTTCTAATACAAAATCCCACTGGGTTTTTCAAGTGGGTTTTTGGGTCTTGCCCTGCAGTGCCGCACCAGAAAGTTGTGATTGTTCAAAATGGTTAAAATACGTGTAGGTGGCACCTCCAACAAGTAAGAGCCGTACTAAGATTAAGTTCGAATCCGTCATACCAAAAAACCCTCGGATAACAATTTTTACTCGAATATTTACATTATCGTAGTTTTTTTTTAATAGAAAAATTAAATAAAAACTTTAACACCCTGTATTTCGGAAACGAAGGCCTTGCGGACTCATATTTGTAGAGGCTTTTATGTTTATTTTACTACTGACTTTTAGTCCTGACATTTCTTTAGATTACTAACCAGACATGCCAGAAGATACCGTTTCGGTCCAGGTCCTAGAGTTACAGGGTTCATAATTTATATAAACTTTACGAACTCGCAGATCAGCTGAAGACTCAAAAACTTTTTAAAAATTAAAAAACTCATTAGCGTTTTGGTAACAACTTAAAAAGACATTTAAATTTGGGCAATTTTGAAAACTCTATTTATTTTATGACATAAATAATAATTACTGCTCTAAAAATGTTAGACGTTCGTACTTTTCCCTAAGACTATGGTCATTTTTGCGGGAAGTTTCGATTTGTTTTATTGCGGTATCTATTGGGTTTAATTATTCTGTAAACGTTTATTAAAAGGAAGGCACAAAGAACAAATATAAATATTATTAACACTTAAAACTATTTATTTACTTAATAAGTTATAGTTCTGTTTTTTTATTTTTTACAGAGAGAATCAGCTCAGAGGGATGCTGACCGCGAACGAAGGCTGCGTGTTGACAGCGAAACGCGGGCTAAACAGGCCCTGCAAGAGGCAGCCCGTTGCCGATCACGACTTAAGTTGCTTACTCAGGAATTTGCAAGGTAAAATAATTAAATATTCTTAAAAACCCTTTCTGTTATATTATCTAATCATTTTTCTTTATTTAAGTCATATTAAATGATACTTTTACCTTAGTGTTTCCACTGTTATTAAAAATACTTTATTTTTCTTGCATATTTTTTTATTTAATATACAATTGAGCAAATTAAGCCTACATGTATATTAGAGCTACAGTGTTGGGGTTTAAAATTTGGAAAGTTTTAATGACAAAATTAAATCTTTTAGATTTTTTATCTTTAGGTTTTTGAGATAATTAAGAAAAACCAAAATGGTGCATTTTTAACTTTTGCCTGTAGCTCAAAACTACCAATTGTACCGTTTTAAGATTACTACATTATTAGAACACTTTTTTAAGAAAATTTAATTTGAAAAATATTTTTCAACATTTTTTTTGAAATATTTACCCAAACTTTGGATTTTCATACGAACGCCATATTGATTTTTACATTTTTGAAAAGAGCTTTCAAAAGCTTTTCATTGATGTATCACAATCTAGGTTTTCAGATTGCTTAAGCTCTAAAAACGATAATTTTTGTTTATTTATAGTAGGTTACGCATCAGAGCGGCATCAACATAACTATAGACAAAGATTTTGTGATAACTTGTTACCCAATGGATCTTTTGGAGAGGAAATTCAAAACTATACAAAAAAAAGGGATGCTTTTTCCCTGTGTTTGTTAACAGCCTAGTTTCGGGGAAGAAAACTGCATACCTCATTTTTTTGCGTGTCCCCACAGGTAAAAACAGGGGTGTGGATATCTGGTGGGAGCTGGCCAAAAATTGGCCCATTAGTAAGTTATTTGTCATTAAGGCATTTTGGTCATCACCTCCCTGGTACTGTGCGTTGGACATCCGTCTTGCTGGAACCACAAATTATTCATTTCATTTGGGGCTTATTTTAATGGCCGGTAAAATCTTTTTGCAGAGTAGCAAATACCTATCTCCATTCGGAGTTTCTTAAAAAATAAATGGTCCAATTAAACGGTTGTCTAAAATAGAAAAATAAATGTTTTATCTAATTGTGAGACGTAAATTAAAGGTGCATTTTAAATTACCTATGATCCACACCAGACATTAAAGCCAAACCTTTTGTAGCCTCTTTCTTCTAGATTATGTGGATTTTCTGTATCCCAGCAGTGATAATTGTGCCATTAAAAATTGCCAATTTGTAAACCGGATTTCGTCTGTCCAGAGAACCTTGGATTGGAAATTGGGTAACTGATGACATTTAGTAATAAATCATAAACTAAAGGTGATTCGTCTATTAAAATCATTCCCCTAAGGACCCTGGACAATACGTGGTTTCTATGGATGAAAACGGTGTTTTTTTAAAGACCGATGCACAGATGACGTATGAATTGTTGTCTGTTCTTCCACTTTTCTAACCGATGTTGTGGAATCATCTCTAACGTTATCTCTTATAATCTATTATTTGTATAAGTTTTGGGATTCGGTTTTAAAAAAGTCCATAGGCTAACAAGTTGGTAACTAAAATTAAATTTTGTATTTGGTTGGTTGTTGCCGCTCCGGTTTTTCTTCGTATGCAAGTGCTGCAGCTTCTGTATTTCTGTTAGATTTAAAATACATTTCTAGCATATCCACCTTTTCTCATTGGAATAATTAAGAGCCATTATTGTAAATACTTAAAATAATCAAACTTGAATTTTGTTGAAGGCGTTTCTAAACGAGAAATAAGATGCCGCTAATTTTGAATTTACATTATTTAAATTATAAGATGCGTATCATTTGTTTTTTATGAAACGGGGAGGATTCGATTAGTCTAAGCCTACATCAAAAAACAATTATCTTTTTAGAGCTTAAGCAATGTGAAAACCTAGACTTGTGATACATCAATGAAAAGCTCTTGAAGAGCTTTTTCAAAAAAGGGCAAAAAATCCAATATGGCGCCCGTATGAAAATCCAAAGTTTGGGTAAATATCTCAAAAACAATAAAAGATATATGTAATATATATATATATATATATATATATATATATATATATATATATATATATATATATATATATATATATATATATATATATATGTATGTATGTATATCTTGGGATATCTTCAAATTATATGAAAGGACATGACTTTTAAACAAAATCGGCTACTTCACCTTTTTAACAGGATATTTTGGTTGGGATAAAAAACAATGTCAATACATGTACCTACAAAATAACAAACAAATCTTAAAAATTGGAAAAAAAATTTAAAAGGTTAAGATATTAATCTTTTTGAAAATAAATGAGGTTATGAACTTTTAAGGTTTAACATGTTATGTATTGTTGAAATCGGATTAAGAAGCATCATTAACCTGAGTTAAAATTCAATATGGTGCCCACAAGAAAAAATAAAGTTGATGATGATGGCCGAGTGACGAAACGTCGAATATAAAATTCTATAGCACTATCAAATACCGCGAAAAAGTGCCATTGTAAATGTGCAATCTGTTTTAAAAAGGAGGCAAAAAAAAACGACGGGTAGCGATTTTTATTAAATGGATGGTTTTACATCGCTTCACAAGATGAGTTACAAACAAAATAATATGTTATGCACGTACTTCTATAATAAGTTAAATACAAATATGACAACCCTTGTATAATTTTTTTCAATTTTAAATTCCAAATTTTTTTTTTTTTTAAAAAAAAAAAAAAAAAAAAAAAAAAAAAAAAAAAAAAAAAAAAAAAAACCAATAGGTCTTGAGTTTTAAAAAAAGGGAAAACCCTTTAAAACCTTGCTTTAGGGTTTCCGGTGATCATTTGATAAGACTGCGTTTCCCGTCTTTAGCTCCCGGCTACGTCTCGTCTGTCTTATCGTAAACTGTTGACTGATTGTTTTGTTTCCCCCCTTAATTTAAACCTATGTAAATTTGATAAGACAAGTTAAACAGAAGCATGTGGGGTTGCTTATTGGAAGCGGCTTTATAGCAAGAATAACTGCATTAAGCTTCGGCGTCAACGCTAACTCATCTTCTGTTAGCTTGATCTTGTCGTAGGGTTACTCTGTGTATGCGAATAAAAAGTAAATAAAGAAGGGGGCTTAGTAAAAAGTTATTTTAGATTTGCTGTTGTTTACGTATGCTTAGAAATAGGTTTTAAGAAATCAAAAAACATATTTAGTTAATAATGTTTTACTTTTAAGTATGTTAATATCTGATTTTATAAATAAGAAAAAAAAATAAACATTTTGGCTAGTGAAATTAAACATACCTATATTTTATTTTATTTAAATGTGCCGTTAAAAATGAAGGGAAAAAAATAATAAAAAAACCCTTTTTTTTCAAAATTTTCTATACTATCGGGAAAAAAAAAAAACCTTTTTTTAAAATTTTTTTTTTTTTAAAATTTTTTTAAAAATTTTTTAATAAAATTAAAAAAAAAATCGCCCTAATAAGTTTAAAAAAAAATCGCTCTAAATGAATGTTGCGTATTAATGTCCAGAAATTGGGTGTAGTCAAAGTTTATTTTCGTAACTGAAACAGTCTATACATTTTTATATTTAAAAATTTATCGCAAAATTCCAAACATATCTGGTAAAACTTATCCTGTGCCTAATTAACTAAATTAAACCATTTGTGAAATTTCTATTTTTTTTTAGTTATTTTTTTCTTTACTGAAAAATGTCGGTTAAACCGGTAATTAATTTTTTAACAACCGACTAAAAACTTAAGCTTTTATTTCGTTTAAGTTTGTTAATCACAGAAAAAAATATTTTTTAAAGTTGACCTTATTTAGTGGTGATTATAATTTTGAGTTCATTAAACGTCTTCGCTAATATACAGGGTGGCCGTCCATATTTTGAACCATTTTGATCGTAAATAACTTGAGAACAAATAAAGATATAAGGATGCAGTTTTCGCAAGTATACTTATATTTCTTTAAAGTTTATTCCTGTATCTTTACCATTTTTTGTGACATTCCGTTAGCTTAAAAACCAAATGGCCGATTTTCCGATATAGAACAACTTTGTTATTTTAAATGGGACACCCTGTATATGTTTAAATGTTTTTAAAATTTACTCTTTCTCCTTTTAAAAAATGTAACATAAGCTATGGTTATCTTAAAAAATAACGCATTTATTGACCTCCAAAGAATTGACTGTATGTCGAATAAGAATATTTTTTAACAGGTCTTTTCTGAAAAGTCGCCTGTGGAAACAAAGTTATGTTGTTTCCATAACAACAACAAGCCTCGTTGTCAGCCATTGTTGGTCATTTTTGACAAGTTATTTTAATTGGACAGCGCAAAATGTTCTCATTGAGTGAAATGGAAAAATGTGTTATTATGTTTGCCGAAACAAAATCAATAAAAGAAACCCAGCGAAGATTTAAAAATGTGTTTAATAAAGCTTCACTCACAAAAAATTTAATTAAAATCTGGTTCAGAAAATTCTGAAGTACGGGATCTTTAACCCGTAAAAAGAAATTACTAAACAATGAGAATTTGCTAAGTAAAACGTTACACATTCTGGCGAAAAATCAGGAAATTCCAACATTTTCAACAAGAAAAATCTCAAGTTTAGTCCATATTCCTAAAACTACAGTACTGGAAATCATGAAAAAAGAACTTAAATTAAAGCCATACAAAATTCAAATACTAAAGAAACTGATTCCCCAAAAAGGGTGGAATTTTGCCAGAGGATTCAAAATTTAATAAGGAACAATATACATTTTTTGGATATACTAATAATGTCAGACGAAGCCACTTTTTATCTCAATGAAAAAGTAAATAACCATTACTGCAGGTTTTGGGCAACTAAAAATCCTCGACACTATAAAGAACACGTTAGAGATTCAACTGTAACCTCTTGGACTTGCGTTGATATAATGGAAATATTATTTATCCCCAATTGCAAGTTGAAAATCTATTAATTTTCGTCTATTTTCAACAAAATGGGGCTACACCACATTAAGCCAACATTACCAAGGATTCACTGAGCAACGTTTTTGGAAACCACCAGATTTTTTTCTGTGGGAATGTGTGAGGGAGAGGTGTTATTGTCCACTACCTCAAAATGTAGAGCAATTAAAAATTATTATCCAAAACAATAGAAACTATCCCTAAAGAATTTTTAGTTAATAGTTTTTGTTTATTTTTTCGAATTTAAATAAGTGCGTCGATGTCGGCAGAAGTCATTTTCAACTTTTACTTTAGTTTTTTATAAAGTAATGTTACTGTATTGTAACTAATATTTTGTGAATAACCTTTATGGTAACTATTATTTAGTGAATAACTTGTACCTTTGTCGATCGTTTTTTTTTAAACGCACTAAGCAAATTTTCATTGTTAAATAATATTCTTGATCGAAATGCAGTCAATTTTTTGAAGGTCAACAAATGCATTGTTTTTTGAAATAACCATAGCTTTTGTTACATCTTATTAAAGGGAAAAGATTAAATTTTAAAAGATTCGAACATATACATTTAAAATAACAAAGTCGTTCTACATCGGAAAATCGGTCATTTTGAGCTAATGGAATGTCGTAACAAAATGGTGAAGATACGAGAATAAACTAAAGAAATATAAGTGTATCTGCGAAACCCGCATCTTGATATCTGTATATGTTCTGAAGTTATTCGCAATTAAAATGGGTCAAAACATGGACGGCCACCCTGTATTTAGAGCACCCACAGAATTATGTGTTAGCAGTTTAAACCAAGGATTAAATACTGTTTCTGATAACAGGCTTGCTATAATAAAATTTTATTAATAATAATTTTTAAAAAATACACCTATAATTATTTTCTTACACGGAAAAAAGAATATACTAAATTTAAGCATAATAATATTAGTTTAAGGTTATCTTAGCTTTGTATATCCCCAAGACTATATCGTTTTAATTTGAGAATTTAAAATCTTCATTTAAATTTGTTTAAATTAAATATACACATTGTTATTTGGAACATATGAAAGATTTATTTTTATGCATGCAATTGAATCAAATTGTTACTATAAAGATTTAGAATGAAGATATCAGTAGCTCAGCATAAGTCGAAAGTTTCTTTAGAAATAAATATATGATTTTGTTATATTGAAGATTCTACCGAATCTGAAAAGTTAATTCGGAAATGTTAGTATGTTTAAAATAAAATATCGTACTTTAAATCTGAGCCTACAATTGTATTTCTAAGAATATGATATACTCAAATTAAATATTTAAATTTTGGTTTTATTATAGCAAATCTTTGGTATAAGTAGGTTTTGTTTTATTTAGTGATATTGTAATATTAAAATGAAAATATTAACTATTTAATTTAATAATTTTAACATGTTCGGTTTAATATGCTGACATTTTTAGAACTGAAATATGTTTAAAGGGGGTAACAAATTCGAGTATATCCATGGGGATTTTGGGAAAACCCTGGAATACGAAATGGTTAAAAAAAATTTATTTTCCCCAAAAAATGCCGTTTAAAATGTGTCAGATTTTCGAATAGTTCCAAAGATATACGGGAAAAACCAAAATTTTGAAAAATGTATTTTTTTTTTCTAACCCTATTTTTTAACCGAAAAAAATTTTCCATAGCCACTACCGCAAAAATGTTTTTTTATTTCCCATTCAACGTTTCCTTCTTTACGACCCTCAAAAACTTTATTTTTTCTTGTGTACGCCATATAGGATCTCTTTCACTCTCATTACTTTTTGAGCTAAGTACCGAACCACAAATCTGATATGCAAGTGTGATACATCGTTGAATAGGTCATTCAATAAGAAACTCAAAACTCCACAAAAAAAATAAAGTTAATCATGGTCGTCATAAAATTCAACTTTGAATGGCAAATCCAAAAACACTAATATTTAGCGGAAATAAAGTGGCTATGTAAATGTGTTATTAAATTTTTAAAAAATCGGTTAATAAATAAGGTTAGAAAAAAAGATCAATTTTTGAAAATTTGATTTTTTTGTATATTCTGGAACTATTTGGAAAAATTACACATTTTAAACGGCATTTTGGGGGGCAAGTAAATGCGCAACTTTCCCTTTAAATTTTAAACCCAACCTCGTATCTCTTACGGTTTTTAAGATCCCCATTGCATACACCTGAATTTGTTACACCCTGTATAATACATTTAAGAGAAGCTGCTGCACCAATAACTGAACACTTTTCTTTTTAACGTATCCGGATTTTTTTCGTATTCAGTCAATTTTAGTAAAATAATGTTGTATATGACCTCAACACTGTTGACCTAAACAACGTTACTTTCATTAAAATTGGAAATACGAAAAATATACGGTTACTTTTTTAAAAATGATAAAAATCCATTATTACGTTTAGCTAACATTAATATAGGTATACAATTTTTTAAAAGTTTTTTCGCTGTGTTAAAAAAAAAAAAAAAAAAAAAAAAGTCCATTATAATTATAACAGGTTTAGCTGACAACTACAAAAAACAACAGGTAAAAAATCTTAACGTTTATTAAAAAAATATCTTGCTGAAGCTTTTTAAAAATCTGTTAAATAACAAATTATAATTTTCATTATAGAAGAATTAACTTTAAGTTCTACTTTCTTGGAAAAAGAAACAGTCTTGTTCTCAACTTCGTAACGAAATAAAAATCCGTTCAGCTATTTTTCTTTGAACAGTCATTCGAGGCCCAACCAACGGGATTAGTTTTTTAAGAAGGCCTTCGGACAACTCTGCAACTGGTCTTCCTCTGACATTTTCTAAAAAATAAAATAAACATTCAAAATGCTAAAATTAAAATATTAAGCAACACATTTTTCTGTAATAAGTAAATAGGTGGGTACATCAGATTTCTTATACCAACATACAGATAAATAAAAATAAAATATAAATAAAATGCATGTTAAAATTTAATTTAAAAGTAAATTAACTCCTATACATACGTACAGGGGCGACAAACTACAAGTACAAAGTGTTTTAAATATCATTAATTCAAAAAACTGTTTCTCAAATCGTATACTACGTTTTTCCTAGGTACTCCTAAACATTTAACTAAAAAGGTAAAGATACTCAGGCCTATACAATATATAGAAAGCAAGATACATAATATGTATTATTATTATACATTTTATTTGTAAGAATTTTTTTCAAACAGGTGCAGTTTGGGGTACCTATAGGCTACAGGGAGTCAAAGTTTTAAAATAATATACTTAACTAAAAGCAGTTTGCTTAGAATAGCTTTAGTCAATTTCATTTGCCCATATTCCTAGTTGGCAAGTTTTAAAAAATGTAACGCGCGCCAATGCCTTTCAATTCTATTTAAGATTTTTTGAATAATTAAATAAAAAAATTTTATTTTAAAAATAATGCCTAAAAATATACAATTTATTAGACATGTAGGTAGGTATATGTATATATTGTTTGTTAGGTATACTGAATTTTATCACACTCTGTACTCATATTCTGTAGCCTGTAACAATATTAATGGTTTATACAATGTACTTAGTAGTTTTTTTAGTCAGTTAATATCTAACATTTTATATAAACATGTTTAGTTATGAAACAAAAGCGTATGCTCCTATAGGTAAGTTTATTTAAATAAAAATGCCTGTTTTGGTGACAATTGAGATCTATCGACCCTTGGTTTTTTGGACAACAGTTTTATAAAACAATGGTGTAAATACTTACCTAGGCTTGAATAACACTATCACATCCCCACTGTTGTAAAATGTCTTCAACTCCCATTATTTAATCGTACAAACACCCAAAACAAAAATACGTGCAACGGGACTAGAACAGTTCGATTAAATTTCGCTATACCCTTCACCTTGATCTATAATCACAAGAATGACCGGGCAAACCAAGCACCGCCAATTTCCGGTGCCAATCGGGGTACATCGTAGGTGGACTTTCTAGAAATGAAAATTTCCGAATTTCAAAAATTTTATATTTAGATTATATTGCAAATATATTCTCAAATTGAGCAATCCAAATGTTTCAAATTGAACATACAGGACGCGTTCTTTAAATGATATGTCATTTTAATTGTAAATGACCAGTTTTTATTTTAAAAGTAACTGAAATTCAAAGTAAAATTATATGTTATTTTAAACTGAAGAACAAAGAAGTTCAAACCAAAATCATGAAAGTCTTAGCTTTAGACTGTATTTTTAAATTGAAAATATATTCTGAGGATATGAAATAATTTTATTAATCATTTTGAAATACTTCTTTTAAGGTGGCTTTCTTCAAATAAGAATCGGTAATCTCAATTTAAATAAATATAAACAAAAATATCTAAATACTCTATTTGATAATATGTTTTTTTCTGTGTAGAGTTTGCTCAGAATTTTGTTTTACTAGTTTTTGTCAACAGGCACGGGTATAAACCACGTATCTGTTGATTAAACTAAAGTTTTTACTATTATTTATTTATAAAAATACTCCATGATTTATAGTTGACACCTTAGTTTAAACCATAGATTAATGCTACATTTTACAAACGGCCATTATTAGTACTGATAACCTATAGACTCTGCAATGAAGTTTTTCATGTCTAGAAAAACTTTTGCTTACTATTGTATTTAAGGTAAATTTATTTTCGTTTGACCTTTTTCTACAAACTGTACAATGTAAATATGTAAATAACCAAAACTGTACTTAATTCAAGACGCTCCCGCCTGTCCAAATTGCTTCTTTTCTTATGTCATTTTCGCCCTTTTAACTCATTGCAGAGGCGATGATTGAACTGATGTTTGCTTAGTTCTGCAACATTCTGGTTTCTCCGACTGTTGTATGAATTATTTACTTGAATGTTTTGAAATCCTAAGATTGCATTCTTTGTTTGATTTATGAGATCCTGTAATATATTAGTAGATGTATAAAGAACTAACCTGTACAGTAGCTGCAAGTTATTTCACGCATCTTCAATGGAAAAGAAATGGAATAATATTTAAACTGACTATTAAAATGGTTTCATTTGTTTATTAATTATAGTTTTTAAAGTATAAATATAAATGCTGTAAATATGATATTTTACTTAGTTCCTTAATGCTACTAAAACAAATTTTAAATTGTTTTTCGAAGTAAACTGCGTTTTAAATCATATTTGCTTTATAATAAAAATACATTTATTTCGTAACTCAAAACAATAGAGACATTGGCTGACCAGAGTTTTTATTTATTTTAAAATATATTATTTATGCCAAAAATTGTTTTGATTATTTTTACTTAAAAATAGCATTAGCAAGAAGACAAAATTAGTTTTTTTTTGAAGAAAAGAAGAAATTAAAATTATTTTCTTTTAAGATAAGTGAAGAGGTTTAAGATTAAATAATGTTGACCATATTTAGATCTTGATAAAAAAAAACCCTAATTTTACACCAATCCGGTTAAAAATGTATTTCTCTATTAGGAGAGGAAATAAAGCACTGAACCTCCGAAATTTTTTGATCAAATCGTATTGTGATGGGGTTTTTTATTTTCTTTCTAAAATCTAAAATTTTCTTTCTAAAATTCTAAAAAAATATATTTACTTTGAATTATGTTTCTCGGTCAAATTGCATTTGTGCAGTGCAAAAGCATTTGTGCAGTGCAAAAGCATTTGTGCAGTGCAAAATGCATTCGAAAAAAAGCATGTTTAAGTCACTTTAAAAAATTCATAACTTAGTTAGTAACGCCTGTAATGGACCCAAATCAGGCTCCCGAGGGTTTTCGAGGTCGCTGATCCCAAATATGACAAATCGGTCAATCGCCGACCTGGAGCTTAGAATTGATGATAACCGTCATCTTGGAGGCTTTTCCTGTCACTCACTTCTTCCGGCGGGGGGTCACCGATGCCGGATTAGAGAAGAGCGTACCAAAAAACCCTTTGATGCGATTTTTACTTTGTTTACGCTAATTTTACAGGAAAACTCCCGTAGGTGAGGTCCATTCCATTCAAGTGCACCAAGTGTCCGGGGGTGATCGCTGGTGCCAGATTTGAAATAGCTCCAAAACGCCAGGGTTAAAGTCTCGTCGCAATAAGGAGTGAGTTTCAGAGAAGCCTCCAAGATGACGGTTGTCATCAATCCTTTTCCTCAACTCTATGTGAATTGTGAAAAAAAGGCAGTTTTTTCGATCACTTGTTTAAGTTTGTGTATAAGAATTAAATGTCACTTGTTAATCAAATGTCACTTGTTTGGGCATTTTTTCTGCAAATTGTTTTATATATTTTACTTGAATTTATATTAATATTATTAAAACATGCAAAATATGTCTAACAGAAAAACACCTCAAATACCCAGTACACAAAAACTCATTTCTCGTGTTTGCTGTACCTCAAAGCCAAAATCGCAAAATTATACGCACTGTTATAACTTTCAACTTTCTTCGGCAAAGATTGATTATTTTTCTTATGTCTCGACGTGTAGAATAAGGGTGATAACAAGCTTACTATGTAAATATACAAGGCAAAAGTTAGGCCTATTTATACGCAGCGTGTTTGAGAGATTATACTTCAGGGATGATGGCATAAACAGGGAAGGATTTCTTTTTTTTTGACAGCAACAATTTATCCTAGGCTCAGCTTGTTAGTAAAACGTCATCTTAAAAGAAAACTGATGGATGTTAAAACTGTAATTTTTTTATATGAGTAAACCTACAAGTTTACCTGTGGATTAAGTCCGTGTCTTCTATAATCTAATCTTATCTAATATTACATATATAAAAGGAAACTGTGTGTTTGTATGTCCATCGTTTCCTTCATAACTACTCACTGCCACCCACTAATAGTTATTATTAGTAGCCTTGTCTGCACTTGCAAGTAAGGGAGTTTGGTCGCGGTTGGTGGAATAGCTGTCCTTCTCTAACTCATGTGAACTTCTAGAAAGTTATTAAAATTTCCGGAATGATCTAAAAAGTTCCAAAATGTGTGCAACTGTTAAAATCGGTCCGAAATAGTCTAGAAAGTTTTAAAAATTTCTGGAATTATCTAGAAAGTTCCAAAATGTGTGCAATTGTTGTAATCGATTTAGAATATTTTAGAAAGCTTCTGGAATGATCTAGAAAGTTTTAAAAATTTCTAGAATGATCTAGAAAGTTTAAAAATGTGTGCAACTGATGTTATCAATATAGAACGCTTAGAAAGTTCTAAAAATTTTTGGAATGATCTTGGCAGTTCCAAATTGTGTGCAAGTGTTGTAATCGATCTAGAATGTTCTAAAAAGTTTCGGCAATTATCTAGAAAAATCCTAAAATTTTCGAAATGATCAACAAAAATTTAAAATTACTTAACTAATTATTATTTTAAAGGGTTAATTGATAAATTAATTTCGTATATACTATATACAACGAACGTTTAATGATACAAAGATTTGTTTACAAATATAAGATAGATAAATTTATTGTACAATCATTACGCGTGCGATGTATGTCGACCCGAACAACGCCGGTTTTTGCATCTAGTATTTTAAAAAACTTTGACAACTCATTTCGACCGTTTAAAAATTGAAAAATATCCGAGGTTGTAAAGATAGTATTACAAATTAATGTAATTATTTGGAAAAGTTAAGTACAGGTGTTTTAATTTAAATAACAAAATCTTTAATAAATTTACAAGCAATTTCTATGAGCTCTCGCTGGTTGTGTAGGATAATAATTGTAGGTATAATAATTAGAATAATACCGTCCTTTGAGCTTGCTTTATTTACGAAATTAAGCTGTTCTGAACATGGGCATATTTTATAAGTTTTATAGCTAGATTGCAAATTACTTTTTTGACACTCCATATCATATTGGTAAATATTTTATAAACATAAAAAAACGAATCCCTTTTAATATTATTTTCTTTAGATATATTGGCAGAACTTATTTAATTTTAGTTTAAAGGTATTAACCTGTTATTAAAATTATGGGTTTTTTTTTTTAAATAAAATAGAAACATTATATTTTCATTCACAAATTGTATACGTGGTGTAAAGTTGTAAAAGTGTTTTTTAATAAAGGTAATAAATTACTAAGTGCGACATTTAATAGCTTGAAGCGTGGGTTCCGTGGCAGTAACAGTGTAATTCTTTTAACGACCTTAGATACGTCCAGCAACGCCAAAAAAGCGGTATTTTTTTTTAGGAATAACAATAGAAATGAATAAAAATAAACAGTAGACATTGTTTACCGATATTTAAACTATATAAAAAAATATTTTATTTTATTTTTATTAAAAATACCATATAAAAAATCCCATAACATAAAAATAACACTAAAAAAGTTGCTCCACGGTCTGCCCGATATCTCCAGCAAATGTTGATAGATATACAAAATTAAAAAAAAAGTAAAATAAAGTAGCAGTTATCGTCTGTCAAGCCGAAATTTTGAATTTCGAAAAATTTAACAATATAGGGCCGTTTTAACAAAAGTATGCGTTTTACGTCATACATTTTACACTTTAATTATTTTCATAAAATTTTAAAATTAAAATATCAAAAATCCGGCTTGACAGAGAATAGAGAAAATTATTTTAAATATAAAAAAAAATATTAAAATCTTTATGAGTTATCATGCAGACCGTGGCGAAAAAAGTAATTCCGAGAAAAACGCGTTTAAAGTTTTTTAAGTGCTTTTGCTCGAAATTTATGAAATTTTATATTAATTTTGTAAATCTTGAAAACAATATTAACTTTGGATCTATGGGAAATTTTTGCAATCCGTTTCCACAGAAATAAGCCTAAAACTGTAGAGAACAACAATCTATTCAAAAGAAAAAAACGACGAAGAAAACGAAACGCAACGTATCTTAACTTGCGATTAACCTCTGTTAGTTAAGTAATTTTTTGTATTTTTTAAATTAAATTAAATAAATATTAAATAATTCTAATAGTATATTATATTATATGGATTAAAAGTGCACTTTTAGTCCGTATGATATATACTATTTTTTCTTGACCCAAGTTAAAATTAATACATTTAGTTATTTCAAACTCGTTTTTTTAATCCAAGGATTAAAAGTAGAAGTTTTAATCCTTGGATTAAAAGTGTTGCTAATCAACGAGCACATTTTTGTACGGTATGAGAATTGATAGCTTTTGCACCTGAAAATAATATAAAAATGTCAACATTTTTGGCGGTTGGAGAAAAATGTATTTTTTAACTAACTGTTATTTTATTGTATACCTGTAATATTTTTACCAAGAAATATTTTTTGAGTTTTTTGTCAGATATGACCACTGTATCCAGGGTATAAACCTGTGCACTTAACAAAAAAAATTGACCCTTCTATGTTCGCAGACAGACCTAAAAAATACTTTCAAAAATTTTAAAAAATTCGGATCTTTTAGTTTAAACATTTTTCTTAAAATATGTAAGTACCAAAAGTTATTAGTAAAAAAAAACAAGTATAAGTGCCCTGAACTTATCAGGACTGGACTGGACCAGCTGTATTTAAAATATAACATCGGACTAGGAAGGAACTGATGCCTTAGAGGCTGTCTCCCTATTAATGGGATATGCGTACAATGTCCAGCGCTGGCTGATTGCGCACTATTTCTTTTTAAGTAAAATTATTTTTTTTATAATTACAATTTACATAAAGTATTTTAATGTAAAAATAATGATTTTAACGTGTGATTTAAAAATAAGCATAATTTTACCTATATTTACCGCTGCTTTTATTAACGGTATCTCTAACATTGTATGATTGTTTGTAACTATACAAAATTATTATTTTTTTAAAATAAAATAAATATTAAAAAAGCCTTTTAAAAAATCTTTTAAAAGTAGTTTTACAAACAAATAACTTTGTAACTACATTTTTGTTGAGAGTTATTGAAATAAACTAAATTATGTGTATGGTTAACCCCATATATTTTTTGTAATGTCGCCATATCTTAAGTGTTCTTGGGGAGCAATGGCATACGGGTTGCAAAATTAGTTAATTTAAAAAAAATCGCGGTTTATAAAGTCATCGTGCATAGCGTAAGAAAATATGTGTGTCATACTTTATTGTATTGAATAAAATTTAATTTAAATACCTCATAATTAAAATTCCAATCATTATAAAAACAAAGGGGTTAAAAATTAAATTCAAAACATCGTTTTTTATAACTTATCGCTAATACACCACTGTCTTTGTGTACATAAATTAAAGTAACTCGCTAGTGGCACGGATAAGATAACTAGATTAGCGCGCTGCCGACTTGAATTGTTACGTTTATTTTGTATAGCGATGAGAGCGAGCGCGTTAAACTAGATAGAAATTTGGGCAAATCGGGTAAACAGCCACTGTGTCATGATGACGAAAGGGGGGATAAGTGAAATGAGGTCGGATTCGCAAGATCTGCTGGGAGCGAAAATATGTAAATGGAGCTTAATTTTAGGGAAATTGTTTAATATTGAATTTCTTTAAGAAGCAAGGAAATAAAGGAATAAACTGATAGTAGGATTGTTCATTAATATTGTCCATCTTTTTTGTTGTGACTGGTTAACAAATGTTTAATAATTTACTATTTGGGATGTAAGAAGTTTGACAAATATTTCTTAACGCAAATGTATAAGCTTTCTGTAATTGCAAGTCATATAAACAAAACAAGAAAACATAATTTCATATATCATACAATGGCCTAGTTCCTTACTAATTTTTTTGCGCCTTGGGTTAAAACCGTTCCTCTATTTCATCCATCCATCATTTGTCACATGTTCTATTAGCAGATTTTCTGTTGCCAGACCACGTGATAAGAAAATCTGCTTGCTTCGCTCTCATCCCAGATTTGAATCTTAACTTAGCAGTGTTTAAAATTAATTATATTTTATGCTCGAAAATAAGTTAGTACTGGCCCATAACTTTTATAAAAATGTACTAGGTACCGTGGTCAGAGCAGAAAGTCGCTTTACATTGCCAAAACCATAAACATAGTTAATAACGTTTCAAAAAAATCAATAACCTAAAACAATAAACAACGTATTTTTAGGAATAACGAGAAAACAAAAATTAAAAACAATTCATTTAATACATATAGCTCTACAACATATATTGCAATGCCATACACATACCTAGAAAAAAAATTATATTATTTTAAAAAAACATGACATAATTGTACATCATAAAACTTAAAAGACTTACTTTTGACACCTTTATAAAGTAAGGTTTTCTATGGAAAGGGATCTAACATTGTGTAATTTCATTTTTTTTTTCAGAGGATATATGGGTATGACAACCCAATATCTTAATAGCAGATTGACTGGACATAAATATACTAAAAACACCTCTTATGCAGCATAAAGACAACTTAAAACATGTATTTAATTTTGCCAATACTGTAATATTAATTTAAAATTAATTAGAAACTTTTTATAAAATAAATAATACACGTATAAAAAACATGCCGTTAGTGACAAGCAAGACATTAGCAATCTGACGAGGGGACGTAATGGGGAAACGTTAATCGGTACGCCTTCGCACCTTAAGTAATTGCCGACAAACTCTGCTATTAACTAAATGTAAACTAAAAACCAATAGGAGCAAATTTAAGGTATGGACGCCCTGTAGAATGACTATTACTAAATGAGACACAATAATGGAATAAATATATACAAGTTTTTAATTACAATAAAATATATGCAATACTACACCACAAAATTCTTGTGATACGCCAATAAGGCGTATCAGCAACTCAATTCAATGTTTATAATTACACAGTTTTCAAAAGGTAAAAGTTTTCCCTTGACAATTTTTTTTAAATTTAGTTAACTTTTAAAAACATCAAAGAAAAAATAAATTTTTCTTTAACTAGGCATAATAATAAGTCAAGAGGTTGGAAAATTAAAACGTAACTTATTATCTAATGACAATACCAGCTGTTCACAAATTTATCAGAAGCCTAATTTTATAAGAAATGTAAGAAAAAAGTTGCGAAATTTACACAAAAAAATTGAAGGGGAATTCACTTAAAGTTAGCAAAGAAATTTATTTAAATTTCACTAGAAAACCAAAAACGCCTTCCGGAGTCTATGAGGCGTAAATCTATCTACGTTACGACACAATTAGAGATTGTTTTTTATCACTACAAAAGTTCGAAAGTTCAAAGTCAGATTTGAGACACCCAGTATCATTGACAAACTATTTTATCAGTAAGTTTAGATATTACGTTAACTCTCAGCTAATCTTCAAACAATACCATTTACTAATCACTTTTAGTATTTCTTATCACTTCCAGCTAAAGCCTGTCCTGCTCCAGCACGTAACTTTATTTTTAATCACAGCTTAACTTTACTTTGGAACTTTACGTAGAATATGTCAATTGAAATTTAACACAGAGAAATATTTAAGTTGCTTTTTTAGCTTAGAAATTTAAGTTTTAATTTGTACTAAACCTTATAATTTAAATTAGTTACAGAAAAGATGTGACAGCCAATTATCTTATGTTAACACGGAGAAAGTAGTATTAATCTACCATGAAAAACTGACATTTCCATCAAATTTTTAAATAGAAACATTTTTTTTTTGCCAAAAATGCAATAGAAATTTTTATTATTACTTACGTAATAAAATTAGAGAACTTTCCAGCAATATTATCTCAACGGCACACATAGCTGTACTGCAATTTCTCGTGCTGTGCCGACCTCCAAGGCTTGACGTACGACCCAATTCATTGGTCTATTTACTTGACGCGTGCGTGACGTACTCTCACGACGATCCTACCCCTTTCCGCGACCGCCTAACCCGTCAAGCGAATGGCCTGAGCTTTCATTGGTTGCGTCGTCTCGATACGAAAACATGTCGATGTGTTAGCCTTGCATAGCGACGAGCGGCTTCCTTTGTTTCGTTATTTTTAGAACGATAAAGAAATTTTTATGAATGATTGGAATTTATTAAGGAGGTGTTGTCACGATTAAAAGGGAATTTACTGATTAAAGTTAATTTTTCTTATTTCATTAAGATTTAAAAGGGAAGTTAACGTGGCTATAGAAAAATAGCCTCCAGGTTGCAAGATGTGTTTCTGCACGCACCTCCCGGACCGTCCTGTTGTCCGCATCGAGTTATGGGCTTCCACTTTGCGTGCTTATAGTGTAAGTAGGTACCAACCAAACCCCAAAATTGTAGGTGCTAACTCGGCTTCGTTTTCAAAAAATCGCCAGTCAAAAAAATGGCATTCAATTCGTAAGTTTTAATCAATAAAGGCGGGTAAAATTATGTTTTTAAATTTTTGTAATGTTTTAATGATAAGTTATAAATTTTAACAAAATGTAAAATAAAAAAAAACACAACTTCGACGGGACTCGAACCAGAAGCATGAACAAAAATTCGCATAGAGCTAAATATTGGTAGAAATGTCCGGAGCACCATATTACAAATATGTGATATATGTGTGCAAATCAATGTACTGAAGTTTAAAAAAAAATAACTCAACTCCGCAAGAAGTTATGACCAACGAAGCTCCTAAAAAAACCCTGTTTAGGTAAACTTTGATGCGTGTTT